>JAODFW020362785.1:0-19597 GCA_027575235.2 Palythoa mutuki | reverse complement strand
TTGACTCGGGCTTCGCCCTCATCAACTATCACGCGATAGAAATCGCGAGCTCATAATCTAATTGTTAATTATCATTTGATAGAATTATTACTTTATTCTCATTGGCTCAGGGCCCACCACGTGACCTTCATATAACTGCCTACGAATATGACACTGCTCATGCGCATTACCGTCTCGCAGATTTTAGCTGCAAATATGACGCTGCTCATGCGAAGTTTCGACACAATAAATTTTCCAATTGGTAACTGAAGAATACTGACTGTAATTACAAGATAATGTGCACTACTGTATTTCGCTTTCCACAAAAACTAGAAAAAGCAAATTCAGTGATGTAATGTTATAATAAAACAATTCTTGGACTTGTTAATCACAAAACATTGTAATTTGTCATTGTCTCGCAAATTGTCATTGTCTCGCAAATTGTAATGAGTTTGCTTGTCACTGACGTTTTGCGAAATCTTGTTCAACCTCATTCAATCATTGTTTACTTTGTGCGGTTTCAGAAATTTATTTATTTATAATAAACCGTTACAATTTTGAACGGGGAAGGTGAGGGCGCTGGGCAAACACCAAAAACAACTTGTCTGGTTATGGAAAAAAATATCTTGAACGAGTAAACAACAAAGAAAAAACTACGAGCAAGTCCGGATCAGGAAAGAAATTCCTACAGAGTCATGAGGTAGAAAAAATATTGTGCACCAAAAAATTGGCCAAAACCCCTTAAAAATTCTAATGGTCTGCCCTTATTTGGGATACTTTTATTACCTTAATTACTGTTTAAAATTCATACGGTTCTTAAAAAAGTACGTAAAGTGTTAAACTCTACCTTAATTTCCTTTGCTGATATATGCAAAATAAAAGGTAGAAAACTACATGGTCTAAACAAGAATATATTATCAAATAATATTCTAAACCAACAGTTTAAAGTACTAAAGTTTGCCAAATAAACATCTTGAAGTATCCAGGTTACGTTTTCCTGTACTTCTAGTTTAAGACTAAATTACTTCAACAACCCGATAACAGCCAAGAGGGGTGTGTTGGCACAACTTCTGCACTATTTTTTGCAGTAAAGCACTGATTCTTAACTTCGCAAATAAACACTGAATGTCTCTCGAATAATGCACTTTTATAGATGGCAAATTGAACTGAGTTGGGCTCATTGAGATAAAGGGAGGGGTAGGAGTGAGAGAAGAGCGTTAAGGGGAGATAAATCCTGAATGTTTTTCGAAATTCGAAAAAGGAAGAAGTTTTAGTTCCTTATCAGTTAAAGTTCTCCATGTAGTCCTCCCCCTTCCCTCCCCTCGCTGATTGCAAAATGTTACAATTTCAACGCTCTGACACGGAACTGTTGAATGTCTCAAACTAAATTCTTTATGATGCCAAGTGCCCCATCATGTAGGAAGCGATGCTTATCTCCGGTTACCGTAGTGTTAAGAGGACGATAGTCATTGACTCCCCCTGGACGGGACACTAATCCATCACAGGTTAGCCCCCAGGCCCCCAGCAGAAGCTGGTACTCATTTTACCGACCTCGTAAGGATGGAAAGCTGGATCAATTTTGGCGAAAAGAAGATCACACAAATGTTTAACTATCGGTAGAGCCGGAGCCGGATTTGAATCCTGGACCTTATTGATGGAAGACTACTTTACCATTGAGCCAACTATGCCGCCGTTAAATGTCATAACGTTAACAAGATTGTCAAACAAGCTGCACTTGCGCATACAACACTGCCAGCTGTGTTTGGCTTTGATGTTCTCAAACAAAAACAAAAAGGCGAGAGATAAGCGAGAAAACTGAGCTCAGCTGCTGAATATAAACGAAAAGAGCAGTCCGGCCTCCTATGACCTAAGGGAAAACCTGTTTGCTAGTTTACCTAGGCAAATAAACAATTTTAACGTTAAAGCATTTCTGTTTGTATTTCACATATCTACTTTCAGAAACTACGTTGCGATATTTCGTAAAATGTTCTTGATGGCTGCTTCAACACGACCACTGATCATACGTAATGAAACAAACTGATCACACTTCAAATACAATTTGTGTAATATTCCAACTATTATACAACGCAGGTCGGTTATTCTGTATAACATTATAACAAATCATTATAACAATGTATCAACTAAATTATATCATAAATTTGGCATAAAAAACAATCACAAAAATCTTTTAATAATTTATTTAGTGATCATAAATTTGCTTAAAAATAAAAGTTACCATTGTGTTATGAACTGATGTGAGCGGTACAACTACGAGAAATTAAAAAAAAACATATAGCAAATAGTTAGAAATATAAATCAATTATATACTTATACGTGATAGGGAAATACTTTTCCAACTTCGTACCTGTTTCACAGGACGTTTTTCCACGGGCTCACTGCAATTATTTCCACGAAATTTTCAAAAACACTATCAGTAATTCAACGTTGCATACAATCAAAAGCGCCATTAGAGAGATAATTAAAACACTTTTTTCTTGGCATACCATCGTCCAAGCTTACATGCAAAAAAACTGTAGATTGTGGTTTTCAGCTAAAAGTGGAATCTCGAATCTGGACCGCTAAAAACAGTCACGATTTAAATGTTGATTTTCCCACTTAACAAGTTGCTAATCACAATGACATATCTTTTCTTGCTTGTGTTTGCTTCGAACAGGACCTGCTTGTCACGAGAAGAAAAACTCCTTTTTAGCATCTGACACGCTAGTTAACGTTATCAATTACTTTAATTTTACTTTACAAACCGGGGCGGCCGTTTGGATAACATATGTTCATTTGAAATTGAAAAAAGTTGAGCATATTGAATCATAAATGTTTTTTTAACAGACACATAACATCCATTTGTATCCCAAAGTCAACCAGAGTAAGTTTTGTAACGACTTTTTAGAAACACCATTAAACGATCACTCAGAGTTTTTTTATTCATTGATATCAATCAAAAACAATGCTTGACAACCAAGAAATAATTGTATTTAACTATTTTTAGAAAATTTTCTCTTGTAAGTTCTATTTGAAAAGCACGTGTGCATGACGAGAAAACAATGACAGAAGTGAAGCCTTCGTTACGTGTCGAAACGCGAAACCACGACAACAGTTCGTCTCTTAGCAAATTGCTAGCTTATTTCTATAAAGGACAAAAAAGCAATGTGTTTCTGTGAATCTAAATTAAGAAAATTGTAATTTCTTCCTTGAAAGGATTGAAAAGATACGTTATTCAAGACGAAATCGTTCAACTTCACTCATGGGAGGTGACACGAGTCCAGCTGAAACTCTCACATATGTAATGTTTGAGATTAACACAAACAAACCACGAAAAGAAACAATGTTTTTTACGAACACAAAACAAAGATCACGACACCTGAGCAAGAAAATCTAATTTGCATAGGAGTCTCTAACATTATGCTCAACAGAAATGGCCAAAATAATTTCTTCTGTTAAATAAATATTTTAAAGACTTAAATACAGATAGCTGGACATCTTATAGTCATATATCTGCTTAAATCACAACTTCAAAAAAAATGCAGGGACAACGATGTTTGTATGCATCCATACACGTAATTTTGAAATTTGCTATAAATTCATCAAATACTGATATGCAATGTAAAAACATTGCTCGATGCTTCATAGACCGTGTTTTAAATAAAGTTTACCTACCTACCTACCTAGACCAAGAAAAACCGCATAATTACCTATAAAGATATCGCGTAAATAGGTACGTTAAAGCTTACACTACAGTTTACTGATAAGTCTGGGAAAACTTCGACGGAGTAACTATAGTATTGAGAATGTTGAAAATGTGTAGACTTGGAAAACTCCATGGGAAGACGGGAACCAAACTCAGTGGTGATTTTGCTATCTGACCAGAGATTAGGATTCCGTTTAAAAGTGCCCTTGGCTTTGCAAAGCACACCGGCAAAACGTCACAAAAATGTTATAACTTCTATGAATGTGTTTTTTAAGCAACCGTGCGAGCCAGCTACGCAATCAAATACAAACGTTTTTAAACGCATATAGAAAAGGTTAACTGTCGTCACCAACCGTTTAAGCTCGTCAAGACACGCTGCAAAAGTTCTTTCTATTCATAATCCAAACCTGTTATGTTTCTGTTGACTTCAGATGATGAATAATCTTTTTCCCGTGTTGAAGCGCTGTAATGCCGTCCCGTTCGTACAGCTAAACATATTTTGCTAAATATCAACAAAGCTGTAAACTGATTTACACAATGGCAGCGGAATGTCGTGGAAACCCACATGCTTTGAAAACATTTTAATTTGTTGCTTTGTGTTCAGAAAACACTTTAAGTTCAGAAAGTGAAAATGATAAAAGCCAGTTAAAAAAGCCGTAATGCAGTGGGTCGTTCGTCGCTTTTCTGAAGTAACAACGCTCTTGGTGATACGAAAGTCGCTAAAAATCTGTTCTTTTTCTCCCTGCCAGTGAAAGGCAAGGCATGTATAGTCTAAGACGTTTGCAGCCATTCGTAATTTTAAAATGCAAACTTGCTATTAGGTCGTGAAATACTTAACGTCTTACTTTCAAATTGCTTAGCAACCTAAGGTGGTTCTTTAAGAATGTATAAAGAAGAGCTAAACAGCATGTGGAAAGCCAATTTATATAAGACAAAAAAAAACAAAGACAAAAGAACAGATTAAATCGGCCATATGTTGCCACCCAGTCAAGTAGTGAAAGGGAGTGCGTGGCGTGAATTCCTCGCAAAGCTGCTTTAGATGGTGAAAAAAATCAACTTACTTCCAAGTTCAACATGCATATTTAGATATTTGTCTTTCAAAGTGTGATTTCGGGTCTTCCACAACTCATTGACGTCAAACTAGCCATTTATAGGTTTTAGCAATTAATGTTTATCAAAGAGCTCTTCTATGATCTACAAGAGGATAAAAACTGCAGCGACTCAAGTATACACAAATAAAGCAGTTTTCACGCCATTGTCTAACGACTTGTTGTCTAATAACTAAGAGTCTCTCTATAGACGGAAAAAACTGAAACTTGTGCAACGTCTCTTGAGTGAGTATTCAGACTTTTTGTAAGGTTTTCGACACTTCAAGACATTGTTTAAATTTATTAATTTTAATTTTTTTTAAAGAATTTAAATAAACGGCCTCCAAATTGTCAAAATAGTCTAAAAACCAACTGGAAAGCAACCATCTGCCTTACGGTTGAGCCATTTTAAAAATAAATTGTAAATTAAACACTTATTATATTTTATTTAAGTTGGAGAGTGGTAGATTAACAACTGAGAAATAGACGAAGGCATTCAAAATCTTTTGAAACTGAAGTTTTATCCTGTATTGTTGGTAAACTTTTCGATCAACAATGGCCGAAAGAAACCAAATTTCGTTACGCCGCTTTAGTGTTATTGCCGTATCGATATCTGTCAAAGAATCACTTCAGTTATATTTTTAAGGCCCGTTCAAACGATTCAAACATGTTGGTCAAACATTATCCAATATTGTTGTACGCAGCATGTTTGACCCGTTTGAACAGCACGATTAAACATGTTGGACGATGTTGGATGAAGTTTGATGTGTTAAAAACTTTTCATTACGTCGTCCAACATTTTCGTTTGCGTGATCAAAATCATGGGACCTGGTACCGAATCCAACATTGTTGAATGGTGTGTTTGAAAACTACAGCATCCAACACAATCCAACATTGATCAAACACCGTCCATCATCATCCAACAAGTTAAATAATGTTTGACCAACATGTTTGATCCGTTTAAACCGACCTTATTAAACATGTAAAATAGATTTCTACGCACCATTACAAGTAAAATGCTAACAAAAATGTTTCAGCAAAAAGTTGCAATACTGCAACTGATATCGTTAAAGGTGAGGTGTGCACTTTAAATGTTAGTACAGTATAACCGGGGAGGACCTTGAAAAATAAGGGGGCTGCCATTTGCCATTGGCGCTCTAGAACTTCATCTTTTGTAGTTTCATATAGTGATGGGCATTAGAAAATCTGAGCTTACTTATTTTTATCATCATCATCATCATCATCATCATCATCATCATCATCATCATCATCACCACCATCATCATCATCACCACCATCATCATCATCATCATCATCATCATCATTATCGTTATTATTATCATAGAAAATTGCTAATAGCACTGGCAGATGTTATGCCGTTGGATTCTTTAAGAGAGCGAGTCATAGCCAATGACCAGGGGTCTCTCAAGTTCTTTTATCATGTAGCTAGCGCTCCAGCACCTTCCTTATCGTTATTATTATTATTACTACTATTTCCCATCAGTTTTTTTAAAAGCCCAATGCGGGCAATGGTCCCTCCTTTAGAATTCACGTTCGGCGTGAGGCAAGCGACATGAATTGAAGTCAAATAAATGATCAGTAACGGCAAAAAGAGTTATATATACAGAAGATAATACTACCACGCGATTACCACTAATAACACTGCAATTTAAATAAAAATTTATATTAAAAAATAAACCTAGCCAAATGAAACAATTCATATTTCTTATGCGTGTTATTTCTGAAAACTTTACATTGTGTACTGGTTTGTACCACGGCTTTAGACGATGGAATTTGTTCCTATGGCATCAAACTGGTTTGCCTAACTGTACACAATCTCTCCAAAGCTCAATTTGTGTACTGCGAATCAAACGTAATTAGCCATTTAGCGCAATTTGATGATTGTAGATAGTTTGAGTCGTTTAACTGTATTAAGTACGGAATCACTGTACTCGCTACTTAATCGAGCTGAAACTATATTATTTATAGAATCCTCAAACAAGCGAAGTATCTCTGCTGCTGATTAGTCACTGATAATTGTCTTCTCTATCTGATGTATTGAATTGTTTTTGAATACTAAATAGTTATAAAAAATGAACTGCACTTCGCAACGGAAACTTAAGAACCAAACGAATATAAAGAGGTATAACTGAATGATACAAATCGCGTTTACATAGAGATTTTGGTTAGAAAGTTAATAAAACAGAGTTAATGTGAATATAACAAAGATTTGACGACAATATTAACAAACACAAAAACCGTTTGGCGTGTCGTTATAATAATGCACGAAAGATTGGTACAGCAAACCTCTGTCCGGAGAACGAGACTAGAAAATACTCGCGCGGAGCGCTTACAGCTATTTCAGAACATTCCTTAAGTAATGTACACAACCTTTATATATACTCCACCCATAAATACATTCTACTTTAGGTATATGACCAACATGATGGTAGTAAGATACTTTCAAGTAATTTTTATCGTCAGAATTGCTAGTTATTGCAGGCACGTATGAAATATATGATGATATCGTTTGATACTTTAAAATCAGCGTCGATAGTTAACAATCAACAATTTTTAACGTTCAACTGAGAATAACTTTTTAAAAAATAGTGTTTTTTTCATTAATTTCTCTTCAAATATTTTAGTTATGATTGAACAGTCATTGGAAGGTCAGATAGTCAGGCACTACGACCAAAGCCAGTGGAATGTTTCTTGATGCTGAAAAATCTCTAATGACGTTGAAGGTGATCGACACAGTAATGCTTGGACATAACACTTACTTACTTCACACATCTGATCACACGTTACTCTTTAAATCGATTCACATAATCCCGACGCCAACTAACACCTGCTCTATGTTAATTATTTATATTTGTGTTAAATTTTAATCAAATTCGATTGGAAAAGAATATATCATTTTTGGTCTTTTAAAATCCATGAAGTTCACTTTTTTCGATTTGCAGGTGCATACAAGTCCTAAATTCTTTTTGGTCATATTTTGGCTGACAGTAAATTGATTTGAGATCACTGCTTAAAGCTATTTAACTTGGCCTACCGCCAGGTTGTCTTTAAGAAGTTCGACATGACAAAAAAATTAGAATTCCAGCTAACAACAGATGCCTGCATCTGTTTACTTTCCTCTTTCCAATAAATTTCAGTATGTCTCTTGGTGTGATAGCTCAAAATCGATAACTGATCCGATTATAAGAAGAAACCTAGCGATGTAGAAAGAAAGTAACAAAAACGGAGTACTTAAATAATCTTTTACATTAATAAAATGTAAAATTTCTGTTAGTTTGTTAATTTTTATTTGAAAGCCAGCCGTGTTCTTATAAGAAAGACATAATTTTTGACTCAGTTGGGGTTTGGCCCCCTACAGTAGCATTGGCAAGCTAATCAAGTTAACTCTGGTGTGCTAAGCCCCAAGACTATGAAAACTCGCATGGTTATGTTCTAAGATTGTTATAACTGTTAAGACGCCATAGTACCGCGTTCACGAATTCACATGCAAGTAAAAAATGGCTTAATCCTGCGAACGGCTTATCATTCCAAACCCTTGCAATGTACTCGAAGGTGCGATTTTAGTAATGATGAATAGCCACGTCTTAATCTTCGCTTGTGAAGAATCGCAAAAAAAAAATTAAGGAAAGTAATGTCACAAAACTATTTAAATGTTCATAACTCTTCTCGTGTTCCGTTTAATTTCCTGTTTTCGAACTAGACGCAAATTAGTATACAATAAAAGTAATATTAAAGTTTTAAAACTTGTATAAAGATTTTTAGTTAGAAATGGAGATGTAGTTCAGATTTCCTAACGCAAGCAAAATTAATCTTCTGAAAAGTAACTGATCAACCTGTCACTTGCGGTGCTAACACACTGAGTTGCAAGCCAGGTAGGAAGTAACATTTTTTTCTTGGCAAATCTAAATTTACACTTTTCTTTACGATAGTATTTTTTTTTACACAGGAGAAGATTACCTTTGCGAAATTCCTTTGTTTTTTGCTGAAAACATTAACGACAAATTTCCAACAAAGGATTTGCGTATCTCGGCAACCGGTGCTAGGAGTTGGATTCTAGCGGCGAAGCAGACATCAACCATAGAAACCATACTCTCTCCTTGTCGTATCTTTTGCTCAGACAAAGTCAATATTCGTTTAAATGAAGAATTCCCGTGAATATAGGCACATAATGTGATGTATCGGTTATGTCTTATCATATCCGTCCGTTAGTGGTTTATCATTTCATCTTCATCTTATTCAGCAATACTATCATAGTTTCTGGTATATTTTACTCCGGTTTCCAGTTGTGATGATGTTAAATTTTTTTCCGATAACTCTCTAACATCAAATTCACTGAGTGCAATTTTAAAGTCGAAATACCCGGCGTAAATTCTACCGTGAAAGTGATCACGACATTTGGATGATTAGTTGAAATAAACACATATTTTCGTTTATTTAAATGAAGTAAATTGTTTTCATTGATGGAATAATTTTTCGGAGATCCTCTTCAGCCGCCGAAAGTGAAATCAAAGAAATTTTGAGAATATTTATGGTCATATCCGTATTTTGTTCATCCACGTTTGTAAGACCTGTCTTTGAGTCCAATAGAACAACAAAAAGAGTCAAGCAGGTGGCACTAAAACATCTTTTTGCCTGTAATGGCCGGTTCTTTAAAATTCAGTCCACAAACACATGGAAATAAGACATATTCACATTAAGAATATATAATGTTTGTTCGCTGAAGCCGATTCAAAACATTTTTAGCATTAAGGAAATACGAAGAAGGAAAACTTACCTATTCCACACTTGTCACATAATACAATCTCGTTAGGTCGCGATGAAGAACCGTCCTTGCAGATAATACAAACAATTTCAGCGGTGGTTTCAGTCACTGAAATGACAAAGAGATGATTATTTTAGCGTAAGCTAACTTTCTGTCAACCTGACCTGCCATGGAAAGCTGCTATCGAGGAACTTCCTCGATCAATCTTTACGCGATTTAAAAAAATCGAGAAAAGTTTTATGCGAGTTAACAATGTACGCCAGTCTACTACATGTATTCAGTTGCTTTTGGCAATAGTTGAATTGAATGAAGAAACAAAACTTTACAAATTAAAGACGAACCACTGTGAATCCTGGAAAAGGGGCACTCTTCAACTGAGTCATCATCGAAAATAAGAACACATTTCTGATCATGGTTGTCGATTTTCTGAATTTTGGCATAAAATAATTTGTCTTCCCATTCTGCCAGAACCACGTCTCCGAGTGAGAAATTGAATTCATCCATTCCAAACACGGCCTCCCCTCATCCCCTATTTCCGGCCAATAACTCCACAATATGACTCCGTACAAGTCGAATATCTGTGGGGTAGTTCGCGAGGCTATCCGGCAGTCTTAAGGAGCGAAGTTGCACGAACAGCGCAGTGTTCGGCCGATTGTGACAATTCCATACTATGGAAGTCTTAGTCCAGCCTCGACCCCATGCCCTTAAGCTTTATGACGTCCAGCGAATCCTTCCGAAAAGCTTTTCAGCGTTTCTTTTCAAATTTCTTGCTCACTCTGACTGTTGTGTTGTTTCAAAAACTACCAGGCAACGGATTTCATCGCAAGAGGACAACTTACCTGCTTACACTAAGCAAAGCTTCGAAGAATGAACAAATTTGTCGCTACTATCTAGTTTCCGCTGGCCCACTCCAATTAATTATGAAATATTTTCCGCTATCAATTTTTGTTTTCACATCTATATCTTGGCTATTGTCATGCTAAATTGCGCGGTGCACCTGTACTCGGGTGTATGAGTAAGTAATGAATGTGCATGAAAGCTTTGCCTTTTAACGACCTTATCTTATTTCCCCCGACAATTCGCTCTTCCCATTTCGTGTTAGTTAGCTGCCCACCTGATCCAACTGTTTAAATTTTGGCAGAAATTAAAGTTGTCTATTTGAGTTGAAATTAACATGCGACAATTCAAGGGATATTGTTCTTTTTTCTCTAACGAGAAAGTCGTCTTCTTTTACGGGTTCACTCATCACTCAACCACCTTCTTTGTCTTCTGCCTTTTAGATTTGACTGCACACAACAGCCATAAATTCTGCGAATCAAGTGAATGATTATGCAACAAACATCTGCCCGATTGTTTACGAGTTTTTTGGGAAAATGCTGTCATTTATCGCACGTGCCATACTCGCCTCAATACTCAGATCAACAGCCTTCCGGAGGTTTATAATTTTGATATCTGTTTAGTTCTTATTTTTTGACAGAACCGTTGTTTTAATCTCGACAACAAACATCATTATAGAAACGCTTTTGCAACTAGTAAAGGCGTCAAATACATCCCCACCTCCGAGGCCCTTGTGTTTTGGTTCGTTTATGTAGTAAATTGAAAAACGAGACCTATTTGTTTAGAGTTGGACACATCCGCCTCGAAGTACTTTATACGGAGCGCCCGTGATGCGCTTTCATAAAGTTATTGATGAAGTATTTATTTTAAAAAACGCAGGTGTATTTTCCCATCAAAAACATTTTTCGTTTAAGCAGCTGGCTAGCTGCCCATGTTAGTCACATGACCTGAGTATTGATCCCCCGGTTAAACCTGATTGTGCCCCGAAACAAAATATCCGAGTTTGATAGTTTGGTTTTCCAAAATAGGAAACGGTTCGAGTAAAAATGTCTTTAAAAAAGTCGCAGCAAAAATTCCTCCTGTAGAAAATCGACACGCGCCTGTGTCTTTTTCAATTAAGAATGGTGCGACAAGATAAAACACAAAGTTATTAGCGTTGTGAAGAATACCCAAATTAAATATTACATATAATTACTACAGGCTTTTCAAAACAAAAATAAGTTCATCGTGGATAAAAGGCAGCTGTTCCAATTCTCTAAAAAACACAGGATATCCGGACAATTTCAGTTTCGTATATAAGTAGACTACACAATGAAATGCGATAAATTGTAAAAGCCGAAGTAGCGCCAATCTTTTGATCTTCTTAAAAGCTGTCTTTACCTTTCCCAGACTCAGCAGAGAATTATTTCGCGTTTTTGACAGCAATAAAACTTGAGTATTTTTAAAGTATGCAAAAAAACAAAATTTAGATAAACTTTACGGAAATTAATGAAAAATGTACGTCAAACGCTTTCTTAGGGCTTCAATCGCAAAGAAAATTTTTAATTAGAGCATGAGAATTATAATTTTAAAGAACAAAACTAGATTACTTTGTACATCCTGTTTTTCAATAATATTCTAAACCTTAAAGAATGGAGCGGAAATTGAAGTTGTTGAGTCAATATGTCTTTTTGCTTTTCTAATTCGCACTGACGAGAGAAAATAGGAAAAATGACGAATGAGTTGCGTCAGAAAGTGAAAGTGGGCGTCTGTTGTAAACGGACACTCCGCGTTGTTATTATAAAATCTCTGCTTTGCGATCTGTCGAGAGTTATTTTATATTTTAAAAATCTTTTAACCCTTCATGAAGCTAAACTGATTGAATACTAACAAGATCAGCTACTTTTGTAGAATTAAACTCAATATCGAAATTATTCGGAATATGAGTCGCGCCAATTAGAATAAGTTGACAATTTAGGCATTGATAAAACCGATGAAAAAGACGATAGTTGCCATACTAATAAAAAAATAATTCGCTTTTGCTAACTTCTCGAAGATAAAACGTTCGGGCAAATTTTTTTAACTTTGGGAGTTAGGCTTTAGCGAAGTTGCCTCTTGAAAACTCTTTTTCTAAGAGTTTAGTTTAAAATGTGCGTGCTGCTTTTTTATAAACGTGAATACAAGACAAACTGCTGTCTAAACAGAAAGAAACATTTCAAACCTTCTTTTAAAAGATCTTGTCATAATATTAGAGAACGTGAATTACAAAGATAGATAGCCAATTTCCATTATGTGTTGCTAAGTTAGTCAATCAAAACTAAAATGCTAGTTCAGCTTATCGCCGCGAGGCCCACACAAACTGCTCGCATTATTCGACTATTTAATCACACGCCTTTTGTAAGTTCAGCAGTTTACTGAAAGATTTTCTAAAGCGATCAAAAACAAAACCGAGTAAACGTCAATTAAGCGAGTTGTATTCTCGTTTGGCCCAGGCTTTATGCAGCTGTCCTGCTTTGATAAACCGTTTGCTCAGAAAATTGAGAAAACGATCTGAGCCATAAGCACCGCCATTGTGCGTTTGAATCAAGTCCAATACAAGATGCTATGACAGCTCAACTTTTCTATTGTTCACTCTCGTGCACTCACAATGAGAATTTTTGTGTCAAATATATATTTATATGTTGTTTATTTATATTGTTTTAAATGTTTTAAATGTTAAACTGTCTTCTTAACAATATCCTACGGCAATTTTTTCAACTCCCGACTCCGTTGGATTTACGTAGGGAAAAATTTACTTCGGAGACAAATGGTTAATAATGAGGTGGTAAAACTGACCAATATTGGAGCGATTGGCATCACATATCATATAGCAAACTGTGAATGCGACCACACTGTCGGGCAAACCAGACAACTTATTGTTTTCAAAAACACAGATCCTCATTTCTTGTATCGTGACGTGTATATGTATAAAAGTACAAAATAGATTCCCATGAATATTCGTGAATATTCCTTAATTACGTGAGCGCTTTTATCTTTTATCAAGCAATAAATCGCGCTTGAGGTCTTAATCCATGGAAAGTCTTACATAATTTATACAGTATAAAGTGATTGCGAACTTTCAGCTGCCAGTTAATATTTTTCAACAAACATATTATGTTTAGCTTAACATGTTTATCCTGATTTATGAAGTTTGTTCAAACTAATAGCTAGCAAAATTAAACGGCGAAATAACAAGAATTTTTTCTAAAAGATGGATTTTCTATTTTCCGAGAACATCATCAGTGTTTTCGGAAATGTCTTTTGAAGCTAAAAGAAACTGTCAGAGTAACGGAGGCATTTTCCGAGACAGCCATAAATTGTATTTGTATAAAACTGGAAATCAAACTTGTCAGCTCGTTTATCTTTCTTTTCATCGTCATTGCAACACTTAGCAGCAACATTCATAACATTTCTAACAGTTTCTGTGTAAAACCTTTTACGGAAAGAAAACATTTAAAATAACTATCTCCGGTCCGGAAAGTGTTTGAACCTCGGGACTATTATAATGACACAAAGAACACACAGATAGCCGGGATCCCCCTAAAGCCGCCACTTCAAACTATGCTTGAGTTGCAGTACCTAAGGTGAAAGTTTAGAAGTATAAACTGGAGTGCATTAAAAATTAGAGTTATTAGAACTGGTTCCTAAGGTGTTGAAAAGGGCTTTTTTGGAACTTGACAGTCCCACCATTCCCCAGGATAGGATCGGCTGTGAAAAGCATTGTGTTGTCAGGCTGTAGACATGTGGTTACGCACACGTTGGAGCATATGCCAGGTGGTCAAAATAATGTCACCCGATTTAGTGGAATTATTCAAGAGGACTGCCTACAGTGAAAAAACCATATAAAGTTGCGTTGAGAAAAGTTCCGTACCTATTTATTTATCTAATAACTTTGAGGGTTTTTTTTTTTGTTAGACCAACCTGACTACGCAACCTATCAGGTTTTAATAATACTTATCTTAACTTTTAAGCCATTAAGGTAGCCATATATATTCAGGGGTGTCTTGCGTCAAATCGATACAGTGCGTCTGTTTTAAACCGTAGATACCTAAACACATATATATCAAATTAAAGCTTGTAAGCTGGCTTTCAAACTATTCTAAACATTTTGAATGAATTTTTAGATGTTTTACGTTCTCTAAAGTCCTAGTGATTATTGATGTTTGACGATTAAATTAATCCGTCAATTTCAAGACCAAAAGTACTAAAACAACGTGTCTGCAATTTTTTTTTCGAGAAACCTTTTTTATAGCGCAATTTTTGCACGGTCTATGACTCTTTTAAATCCCTAATTCGAAAAGGTGCCGTAACTTTTCACTGCAATTGAATATAAAAAAGTAGAGATGATTTTTTAGCACTTTTGGTGTGGAAACTGGTTGACTAATTAAATCATTAGATATCAATAATTGCTTGGACTTTCAAAAGGCGACATTGTGGCTTGTTTTTAGAGAACGTAAAAAATCTAATCATTCATTTTAATTCAAAATTTTTAGAATAGTTTGAAAGCCAGCTCTACAAGCTTTAATTTGATACGTATGTTTAGGAATCTACGATTTAAAACAGAAGCACTGTATCGTTTTGACGCAAAACACCCCCGAAGGTACGTGGTAACCTTAAAAGCATCTCACTCAATCATTTTTGTTAAGTTTTGCCTTCGTTTTTTTACCAAACAAATGTTAAACAACTTTTGCTTTTGAAAATACACCCTCAACTGACCGTATATTTCCTATATTTAGAGCAGTCTTAAAAGAATTGCGATGTGGATATTAGAGTTTTCTAGCACTTTTCAGTGAGTAACAATAAGTACCTGATAAGACATCGAGACAAACTGATTTCAAGATAGAGGAGAAAGGCTTCAACAATTCCTAGGCTGATCGTGAAAGGTACATATTGATCAGGAGAATAAGGGAAGGAAATAAACAGAAGGATATACAGACGTAGCGGACTGAATAGATTGAATTGTGAGTTGCAAAACCGTATGATGAGGAAGTTGAACTTCAATATATAGATATCAAGATGGATGAGTGGATGGGTAAATTGATGGATGAATAAATGAATGAATGAATGAATG
Organism: Palythoa mutuki; assembly: GCA_027575235.2. NCBI lineage: Eukaryota > Metazoa > Cnidaria > Anthozoa > Zoantharia > Sphenopidae > Palythoa > Palythoa mutuki. The sequence continues at coordinate 4,118 of JAODFW020362785.1, read as the reverse complement.
AATTGATTGATTGACTGATCGATTGATTGATTGATTGATTGATTGATGGCAATTAAAAATGAGTGGACAGACGGACAGGCATGGTGGGTTAAAGGATGAAACTGCGGACGAATGAAGGAATGAATGGGTGGCTATTGTAATCAAAAGTTGAAGAAAAGAAAACCGAATGTGAAAAGTCTGCGGACTTTCATTGGCAAGGTTTTTAAAAATCAACGCCTTCTTGATCTCTAGCAAGGAAAACCAGTTTCAGCCCAACAAAGCTGTGAGTGAACAAAATAGTTTCTCTGCTTACTGAATGCATTGCAAGGCAAAGCCACACAACAAACTGATTTTAGGGCGTCTGATAAAGTTTAAAGTTTAGAGGTTATTTTCCGAAAACAATTTAAAGTACAAAAAAGGTTATTTTGGAAAATTGTTGGTAAAAACGGTATATAAAACGATATTCTTTCCATCTTTGAAGTCAAAACCTTATCTGTTTTGCGGCCCACCAACAAACTGACACCTGTTTTCTATATGATTCAAGCAGGAGGTTTATCCCAAAACCAAAATCTATTCTTGCGTGGCAAATAAACATCATCAATACAAAATAATTTAAAATGTCAATATTTTGCTTACTGAATGGGTTCCAAATATTTTCTTACGTACTGATTGTGTACAATCATCTGAAAATTCAGATAAATCGTTTACCATTCATGATTTATGAGCGGCACATGTCGTGACGGTAATGGTTGTCAACAATACTATAGCCATTTTCATGTAACTTCATTTTCATTTGGCTAGGAGACAAAACGTGCTCCACCGAAGCTATTTCAGTTTGTTTCAAATAATTTTCAACACAACTCGACCCTTTGTAGTTTTATTCTAACAAAGATGTTTTGGCAGAGACGTTTACTACCTTTAATGGAATATCGAGAAGCTGTGTACAAAATATATAAACAGGGGCAGCACAACGCAGGATCAGTAAGCAGCAATTCCCAAATTTCGCGAGACTACTGCAAAAAGCAGCTATTTCAAAATTATTGTAAAAATAATTTTTGAGTACTGATGCCAGCTTTACTCTTCAAGCGGATTACAGTAAATCATTCAGTTGCACAATATTATACGTATGAATCACACTTTAATTTAGAAAAGAACAAAAAGTGTGCCTTCTCTGATAATATTTTTTAGCGTATGTTGTATTCCTATTATTCAAACTAGTAGTAAACATGTGTTTACTGAGAAAAAATGCCGCTTCACAAAATTCAGAAGGGAAAATAAAAACTTTCAGAGATAATGAGACACGGAAAACAGTTTTTAGTTTATATTGTTATTATCTCTATTGATGTAATATGTTATGTTTCACACAAAAACTGAAAACCGATTGTATTGTTATAGATCATTCTCTCATGTTTGACGGCTTTGTCGTGAGAAATTTTCAGAGATAGGTGATTCTAAGGAGACGCGACAAAATCAATTGGAATTTGCTGGCCACGTGTTGTTCCATTGTTTCATTTACCTCACAATTTAATTTAAAGATCTTTCCAAGTACCTGTCGAAACACCTCAGTCAGACAGAGCCTTTCAAAATGTTTGGTCAAATAAAAGAAGATGGTTGATCAATTATTAACGATATCAGAGATTGCCTTGGCAAACAGCTACGTGCTAAAGTGTAGGACGTGTTCAGATTGAAGATGTACAGCGATTGAAGTCTAAACCGCAACATGGCCTACCGTCTGATACAAGTCTTAAGACGTCTGTGTGCAAGTCGTACGTTTAAGAGTCGATATATTACTCATCTATTGTGACAATATCTATCCATGTCAAAACATTATCAATAAATTATCACATATGACGCGCCATCACGCATCGCTTTTTGAAACTGTACAAAAATATCAAGTAGGAAACTGTAATAAAGCTTATTCAGGTGTTCAATTCATGTAACGGTACAATGGGCTTCAGTTAACTTTTAATTGTTTTAGTCGCAACTAAGTTAAAAGAGCTTTCGTTTATTTATAATGATATACATACTGCTTTATATTTATTAAAAGGCTTAATAACTGTAGTTTTTCAGTTTCTTTCTTAATTTATATTACTACCAAAGCTTTGGTTTGTCTGAAAGCAAAGAGAAACAGAGATAGACTATAAACTGGCCTAGGTCAGCCTTTTGACGTCATAACTCATCTGGATGGTGTAACTTGTAATCCGCTGCTTACTAAACTAAAGTTTGCTAAGTTCATAGTTAAAAAATGTCGCTATTTGATGTAAATTAATAGCTATAGTTTAACACAGAACAATTGTGTATGTCTTAAAAAATCTGAATGCAAGTGTTTTATGTTGAATATTCCTCCACTTAAATTTAAACATTTTATCTTTTTGTAATAAAAACAATAGCTGCTTAGTTTTTGTATTCATATTCAATATTTATCGGCCAGGATCTCCAATTTTGAAAAACACAAATTTGGCCAGTGTCTAAAAGCTGACATTTATAACAACTTAAGCACTAATTTAACAGTATTAGCATTATAAATAAATATAAGGAGCATTTTTTAATTTACATATCCAATCACGGAAACCTTTGAAAACTTGTTAAATCCTTTAAAAGTTTATTTAAGGAAACAGTTAACTCCAACACCATATTTGGCCGCATAAACTTCAAAGTACTCATGGAATCTAATGCCCAGAAATTTTCAGAAAAATCTGAGTTGCACACACTTTCACGATAATAATAACTTTATTTATACTTTAAGCAAACGTCAAAGATTTACAAAGTGTAAAAATAAATAAAAGCTAAATAATCTACAAAATACAATAAATAAAACTGCCTAATTTAAAATCGTAGTACATGTATTATGGGTTATATAGAATCACGAGGTCTTTTCCAAAGGCTACGTTTTCTTTTAGATGGCAAAACATCATTCAATGGATGTCTATACTGACACTCCACATCCTCAAATCCCTCTCATGGATAATCCACTGAATGGGAGTGACATACTCAATGTACCCAAACTTAAAAGCTTTCTTCTGTAATCTATCTATTTAATTAAGATATTTAGTATATGATGCTACTGCCCAAATTCTTATACAATAGGTAAAATGACCATAATTAGTATATTAACAGAAAATGTAATTCACATGTGGAATAGCCATTAGCTTCACATACTCTAAGAATATGGATTCTCTTATTTGCTCTATTTATTAGATTTTCAAACTGCAAATCCTAATTACTTGCTTTTTCCTTGAAAGTAACACCTCATAATTTCAGGCGGTGTTTTGTTGGTTTTAGACTTAATTACTTGTTCTTTAGTCCTACCTAAATTAAGGGTCATTTGATTATCTCTAGCCCATCTTTTAATGTTGTTAACCTCAGTTAGAGCACATGGCGTATTTAACTCAATATTCCCAACTGGTAAACTGCAGGTTATGACTGGGGCCATGTTCTTATTACTTTTGACTTCATTCAAGCTAGCCTTGCTCGTCTCGTTTTTTCTAACCCAAGAACGAGGCAAATGAGAGTAATTTGAATACAGACGAAACAAAAGCAAAATGGCCACCAGTTTTGAAAGCTTTGTTAAACTCAAATATTGCTTAACATGTACTTTATAGAGTAGGAAGGAATCCTCTGGTCTATCAATGTTTTTTGACAGTATCGTTAACACTGAATATCATCAAATTAGGGTCTTTGTAACAACTTAATTTGAGAGCCCTTACTGTTTCAACCGTAATCTGGTATAACTATAAAACTCAAGGAGTAGCCAAGATGGCGGACTCTCTGAAAGACACGTGTCAGAGTCTGTGGCGTCACATGACTAGTGATGCAAGCATTGTCACATCCTCCTTCCTTTGTGAACAAACAAAATGTCAGCAATATATCCCTTAAAGTCAACAACAAATGGTCTAATACCCAAACAATTGACACATAGTCATTTAAGTAGCTTGGCCGAGTTACTGTCCTCCCAGAACGGGTCTGTGTCGGAGGATCAGAGGGCACTGTGCTGGGTTCCAGGGACTCTGCATCTTCTCCTGCATTTGAATCCTCGTCACGGTGTGACTGAGCATCCTCAACTACCTCTCCTTCTTCTGTTGCCTGGCCAGTTGTACTCAACTGCTGGTCTGGTTCTTCTATCAATGTCTCAGACTCTT
>JAODFW020361794.1:0-12188 GCA_027575235.2 Palythoa mutuki | reverse complement strand
TGGAAGATGAACATTTTCCAAGTTCCTAACCATTCTGTTTGGTTTTATTAGTGTTTCTTCTGGGAACTCCAACACAAATCTACAAGTTCTTAGCACCATCCACAAAAGAAAGAAAAACCTGGGAGAGAGATCTGGACAAATGCATTGAGAAAGAAAAAATGTTGTTTTTTCAGGTATAATTTTTAATAAAAATTTAATTGTTTTTAAAATGTGTGTGCATCAATCATGTGTGTACATACAGTTATTATTGTTGCTACCTATGAGCAAGGAAACCTATTAAAACAAGAAACAAATTTAAGATGATTTATTATAATTTTATATGTCCTTCACATCTTTTTAGATGTTCATTGAGATCAACTTACCGGTAGTCACTTGATTGATTGAGTCTGGTTATGTTTTAAATTTGCATAATGTACAAAGACAATAAAAACTTATAATGTGGGCATTAACTGGACACCTAAATTGCAAAGTGGGAAAAATGATTATTTGAAAACTTCAACCTTCCTCTGACTAGCAAGACTTAAAAAATTGAAGGGCCTAGTGTAAAAGTGACATAAATTATGTGACTTTTGGATTGTTGTTAAATTGTTTAATACAGAATTAAACAATTTTTGATGTGCTTTTTAATGTGGTGCAATCACTTTAGGTTTGTGTACATTCTAATGTTGTAAAATCTTCACTTGTAACACAAAGTAGGGTTTCCTGGTGACATTGCTCAAAGGCAAACAAGTTGTTGTAAAATTATGACTTCTCAGAATTATAGCAAAAGTCACCTAGAATATGTAGACCATGCTAGATCCTTCAGTTTGTCTAATAAACTAAAATGATATCATTTTAAATTTCTTTTGAAATTTTGTCCTACTCCTCAAAACTATATCTCCTTTGCCTGGTACAGGCATTGTGTGATATGGGAAACTTGGTTGTGGACTTAAAAGTCTTTCCAAGAAATGTTCAAAATTTTTGTTTTTGTTAACTAAAGTTAATTTTGAATCTCAAATTTTGTGCTCTAAGCATTTATAAAAAATATCAGAATAGCCTTTTTGTTGCCATACATGATATATTTTTTGTTTATAGTGGTTTAATCTGTTAATTAACCCGTTAAACCCCAAACACAACAAAATTAGTGACACGTTAATAGAATCTCCCAACTGAGCTCCATGCTCCATGGGAAGCAAGCATGGCCTGGTGGTCAGGGCACCAGACTTGAATGCGGTTGACCTGGGTTCAAGTCCCGCTCTGACCACCAGTTGGATTTATCTTCGGGTAAATCCCAGAGTCAAATCCACCAGCGCTTTGTAGATAGCCAACTGGTCTGCCTCCTGCCAGTTGGGATTCTTAGTGTGTTGTGTTTGTGAATGACACTGAAAAGCCCCTTTCAGGGAGTTGTCATTAATAGGTCTTTTTATTTTTACGCTCCCAAGTCTAAAAGTCAGGTGGATGGTCCTATATGTTCTTCTTTCTAAGATCACGCTCCAGCTGTTCGTTTCTAATACGCTTCGCTTCAAAAAGCTCAATGCCATCTTTAATAGATTTTCTCCAATGAACCGTGTGTCACGAGACATCTCCTCCCATCTTAACTACTCACATGTAAAGACACTAGTAAAATACATTTTTTTTTTAATTATTCAAGCTTCATTGTATTTTAGTTTTGTTTTAATGTCTGTGTTTTCAATTTTGAATTAAAACTGTTTACAAAAATTTCCGATAGTCCAAAGAAGTATACTTTATTACTGAATCAGTCTGTGGTGACAAATACATCGCAACTTATTTTTGTCTTTTCACTTTACAGCCGGTCCGACCGACCCAAATTTTTCAAATTTGCAAAAAAAAAGAAATAGAAACAGTTATTAATGTATGTAAACAACATATGCTGATGCAAGTTGATTTTATTCTATTTCCCAATTGAATTTTCGGTCCAATTACAAAAAAGTGACCTTTTTTGCATTTTAAGTACAAGGTATTTTCTCTAAAGGAGTATAGTATGCATCACATATATATAATGTTAAAAATCTTGCCGGCTAAGGTTTCTAATCAAACAAGAGTGAAACCAAGTATAAATTCAGACTAAATTATTAATTGGAGAACTCTTCTATAGTAATTCCTAAATCATTTTCATAGCTTTATTCCCAAGCATTTGGTTTTGCTCCAAATTTTAATAGAAAATCTTAAAAGTCGGCAGTCAGGGTTTGAGCAGGAATTTTGTTATATGTATTTATCAACGGCATGCCAATGTAATCTGTTAAAAAAAGTTTCATTCTCGCTGCTTGCTCACTAGCTAGGAGTTTGTTGTAAGACCACTTCTCGCTTTCTCGTATGTAAAACAACACAAAATTCAACACCGAGATAGAATATAGAAGAAATTATTTACCAAGATTGAACAACTATCTTGTAAGTTTTTGCGTCCTGAAACCTACCATTCGATCGCTGTTTTAAACTCGAGGTGGCAAAATTTAGATAAATGGGCATACCGATTAAGCATACTTTTTCGTTCGTCTGCTTCCCAAGCGTCTTTTGGAGGAAAATATTTTTGTATTCATCTTCTAATAACTAAACAAGAGATTCTTATTGATTAAGATACTGGTTTCAAGAACGCATTTTAAAATGCAAATTTTAGCTTTTGTGGTTGACCTAAAACTACTTCGTTTCTTCCTATATCGTTCATGTGTAATGGCAAAGGGATTTACAACTGATTTCAGAATTAATTTTGTGTCCGTATAACGCAATGGCATTTTAGCAAGTATTAAATCAAATACCTGTGCCTAAAAGCTGTGACTTATGAAACAACAATGTTGACTTATGAAACTGTTTGATTACTTTTTTTTAACTCAGTATTTTCGATTTTTCATTAACATGTTCCAACCGTGCACCCGGTTTGCAATTTTAATTCTTTTGTATTTTAGCTATATTCGAATTTTCCTACCTATGAAGAACTCGTAAATTTAACCAAAACGATTTGAAAGGCGGTAAACGTTAAAAAATTAAACCAAAAATAAACTGATTCCGGAAAACATGTCAAACATGTTTAAGCGTGAGATGTCTGCTAACGCTTACAACTTTCTTCTAAGGAGATTGGCACAATATTTTGCATTAAGCCTGTGCCTAAACATTTCTGCAAATTTTTCATCAGATTCAGCTAAGATAGCGAATTGTTCACTTACTAGCAAACTATTTTTTCTTGCATTGTGTTTCCGCATGCTGTAAATTTCCACATGACGTCTTTTTAGCCATAAATATACAGCACTGTAACGTTGTATCTTTATCCAACACCCAAACTCATAGTTGCAGAAATTATTTGACAGCTAACGGCCGTGTTTCCTTGGTAATTTCAGGTTTTATATAACATCTTTTTGATGCACTCGGTACTTGTTGTACTTAAATATAATTGTTCCGTAGAATAAATGCTTCTGCGATTTTCATCCAAAAACATGTGAAAACTTGTGATAATTGCATTTACCAAATTTCGCCGGGAAAGCTTAAAAATTAGCACGGTTTATCCCTAAATATTCGCCTTCGTCGGAAGCCTTTGTGGAAAAAAAACAGCAGGTGAAAAGGATTATTTTACATTCAAATTTAACACTCTTTAGCTCATTTTATATTCATAGACCCCGATAATATGAAACGAGTTTGCCCGGTTGAGCGGGCAGTAAACACAACCTCAGCCCGGTACATATTCCATGTCATCGCACGCCATATCTTTACAGAGTTTATGCGCACGAGATCTCGGTAGAAGAACTCAGCCCGAGGGCTGGCGCGTTCCATAGTTAGGGCCATACTGAAGTTGTGCTCAACTGGGGGTAGGACAGTTTTATGTTTATTGTAATTAAGATTTATTTGCTCCCCTGGTGCGCGGCGAATTGCTAAAAAGTAAAATGATTATCCGTTGTTGAGCCGATCAAGCGGACACGAAAGTTTGTCCGCTAGAAACACAATACATTTTTTAGCTACTGCGCACAGGTAATTTGCCATTTTCGTCAACGTGTGGATTTACGAAACTCCACAAATATTTTCGGAGCCAATCAACACTGAAAAAAAACCCAATTCATTATCACTTTGTTTCGCTTTTTGCACATGAACGAAAATCATAGATGCATCGTTAATTAAACGCAAGAATTAAGAATCTTAAAAACTTGTTTGTTTGAAGTATTACTGTCAGCAAAATAAAAACAAATTCAGCCAGTTTGCTTTCTTTTTTTTTTTGCGATAAAACAACTGAAGCATATCCAACAGAAGATTCGTAAACAGGTTTGGTTCTAAAGCGTTATGCGCATAGGACGTAATCGGGTCCGATCACGAAATTATTTGTTTTAAAATAGCCCATAGTTGATAAGTTGGATTGATTTAAAATGCTTGAATCTTTGTTTGTTTTACATAACAAAGTTGAGATTCTTTCGAAAAGAGTTGACATAATTCTCAAAGTCGCTGTAACACGTTGAAACTTTTAGCTGAAACTCGCGTGCAACGACGATGCAAAACAAGTCTCACAGGCGTTACACCGTGTTGCATCGGTCGGTTTCGTGAAACTAATTTGAACTTCCGTTGCGAAACAGGTTTCACGAAAAGAAAAACTGCTTTCTACTTCTGCAACAGTTGCAACGTTTGCAGTGGCGATAAAAACAAGGGTTTCACCGTGTAACACCACTTGCTGAAACTTGCTTCGCATCGTCGTTGCGCAGAAGTTTGAGCTGAAAGTCTTAACGTGTAACAGCGGCTTAACGAAAAATTTTCCCAAATAAGAACTGAGCAACAGTTTCATTTTTTCTTTCTTTGTTTGTTTTTTTCTTATTTTGTTGGTTCTAACGTTGATAGGATAATTTGTAATATGTTTTGTACTGAAATTTGACATTTTTTGTTGTTGTTGCTGAAAACTCTAAATCTTTAATGTTCGGCGACGAAAATACCAAAGAAAACAATACTCATCAATAGGATGGCTATTAATTCCAACAAGCAGCTGCACAACTAAACTTGTTATAAAGATTTGAAGGTAAAGCCTCTAGTATTGTACAGAACATATGAATATCATAATTATATATGACTAACTATATGTAAACAATATTATGTTTTTCTATCCATTACCACACAGTTATACGTTACGTCGGTTTATACTTAGTGATAACTCAAGTGCTCAAGTTCTTTATTTGCCAGAAAAAAGGAAAAATAAAATACATTATACATTATAAAGAGTTTTTTTTACGATATGTATACAGTAACATAAAGGTGAGTCAAACATTTTGATATTTTAAAACAGGACCATAAACATTTTGTCTTGGCTAAACGAGATCAACAAAACCTTTTCGCGATTTCACAGGAGAAGTCACGAAGCGACGATATCGAGAGAAACAAAACTGATTACATCAGTCCTCTTTAGTTTTAGTTCAAAAAATAGAACAAGCAATAAAAGAATTATATTTTAACACCTATACATGAATTTATCACCTAAAAATTGGCTGTATGGTAAAAATTATAGAAGTGTTCCCGATTTGATTGCATAGGTTTTCATAAGACAGATAATTTTGTCAAAGCGTGCCTGTTTTAACTGACCAAAATTGAAATAACTAAATGAGAATCCAAGGTAGAACTTACCAGAAAATTTCATTTCACGTTAATAATTATACTTTCCAAAACTGAGATAATTTTTTGAACAGCGTGAGGTTTTCAAATCTCGCGAAATGCGTGATTTTCAGCTGAGCAATCGCCCGACGGGTCGAAACAGAAAAGACAAAAAAAAACCTTTCCTCCTAATTGATATTACTCAAATGAGTTTTCGAAAAAGATATCTTAGATCTACTAATAAATCGAAAATCGTAGCGTAAACCCACTGCTAAAATACAGTAAAGCTAGCTGAATTCTCTTATGAACCTCTAATGGACGATTTGAGTCATTAGTGCCATGCCTGTGCTTTTTTTCCCGTTTCTGTAGTGCAGTAGATGAGTCAGTGACTACCCCTCGAGAAGACATCAATCCGTCGCTGGTTCACTGAGTAGTCACCAGCAGAAGCAGGTACTTATTTTAACGACTTAGTATTTGAAATGGCAGGACTTTATGTTTGGATGGCAGAAATTTTACCACTGCGCAAACACGCATCCACATAAAAGTACGAGTAGATTATATTTTAGGCCCTGTCCACACGTATCCGGATATTTTTGAAAACGGAGATTTTTTTCTCCGTTTTAGCCTTCCGCTAGAATCTAATAAATAAGCATTACATTTACATGAAAACACTACTTTAACCTGACAAAACGAATGAAACGGGTTCTTACGAAAAAAAGTTACTTAACAAATCAAAAACGATCGGAGAAGCCAGATCTAAGCATGTGTGTTTGATCAGAAATCAAACAATCTGCCACGCTAGCGCGATGGCTGGATGTTTCAATCTCCTAAAACATTCCTTGCATAACATGCAAACGGCATCCGCAAACATAATAGTGCTAACCAATCTCTAAAGGAAAAAAAAAGAACAGAACAGAAAAGAGAAGAGAAGAGAAAAACAAAACAGAAATTAATATTTACATTCGGAACACCTGCATGGCTCCTAAGGGCGTCAATAAAAGATTTTCATTTATCTAATGTGCGAGTCAATTCCAGCCGCGAGCATCCCCCCCGGGCAAAACCCCGGGTATTCGAAAAAAATGTCAAATGCCCGGCCCTGTGGGCAATTTTCGTTGGCAAATGCCTACTATGATGGTCAAATGCCCGGCCCCCCAGTCCATCAGACCAGTATTCAAAAATAGTAGTTGTCATTTTTTAATAAACGTAACTGTTTCGCCTCAATAAAACTGCATAAAACAGCGAAAACTCAGAGGAAACTGTCCATCCAACCTATCACTTATATTATTATATTGATTACAATTTCCCACGGAGTGGCAATGATTTGAGACAGCTCCTAGAATGTGCAGGGATGGCGGTTTTGACACGATTTTAATTAAATATGGCATGTTCCATGGAAATGACGACAGCATGTTACGAGGCACGTTATTGTTGTTTGCAGATGCCCGGGAGGTTGGGACACTATTAACTGACAAATGCCCGGCCCTGTGGGACTCATCGTATATAAAATGCCCGGGGTTTGCCCGGCTGAGGGATGCTCGCGGCTGGAATTGACTCGCGCATAATTATTATGCATTAGCACAACCTAAAAATTTGCTCACAATCTTGTGTTAATTTTGGTAATTGTTTTACTCTTTCGCCGAAGCGTTTAAGGGGTTTTTTTATTATCAGAGTATAAAAATCAGCAAGCTATACGATGCACTAGCCCCTTACCTTCCACGCATACATTGTAAGCGGTTCTTGAAAGCTCTTCTCGTTTGTAAAGACGTTACAACAAAATTCATGGCTTTATCTCCCCGAGATGACTGTTCGCTTAGCCAAAGGTTATTAAACTGGAAAAAAAGACTATTTTTCAATGTTAATTTACAGTTCAGGCTCGCAAGATATGAAGGAAAAAATTTATTTCTCGCATCGCTGGTCGATACAGACGGTTAAAGGAATGGCTCTCTGTCCTTGCCTGTAATATGAAAATTTAATACTGTTATTGCGTTCATTTGATTTTACATGTAAACAGTGTGCTTACACATTGGCAGGTATCTCCACTGTAAATATAATTTCTATAAATCATTCACTTTGATTCACTAAATCATAGGTATCGCATGGTCAGCGAAGAGATGATCACAAAATAGTCTTGCTTTTTTATCATTCGTTTGGCCTTTAGGTCCTCGCGGAATATGAGCCATCGATAATCTCACACCGGCCATCATCTTGTCCCGTCTGCGGCCAGTCTTTCAAGTGTATCCCATGCGTACTCCCAGCTCTTCATCACCACCGTAACATCATGCCTCCTGGTATTTTAAGGGTCAATCCTTATCTCCAAATGCCCTGGGGATCTCATTTTAGAGCCTGCATTGTAACAATATATGTCTGGATGTTCCCTCAAGGTGTCTCCCCGAGGATTCCATTTTAGGGCCTGCTTTGTAACACTGTCTGGCTGTTTCCTCAATGTCTGGTCCTAGGGAAACCATCTTAGAGCCTGTCTTGTAGCACTGTCTGAATGTTTCCTCAAGGTTAGGTCTTGAGAATACTATTTTATAGCCTGTCTTGTAAAGCTGTCTGGATGTTTCCTCAAAGTGTGGCCCTAGGGATTCCACTTTAGAGTCTGCCTTATAACACCGTGTGAATGTTTCCTCAAAGCGAAGTGTGGCCATGTGGGTTCCACTTTAGAGTCTGCCTTATAACACCGTATGGATGTTTCCTCAAAGTGTGTCTCTGGGGATTCCACTTTAGAGTCTGCCTTGTAACACCGTGTGGATGTTTCCTCAAATTTCCTCAAAGTGTTTCCCAGGGTGTTCCATTTTAGAGTCTGCCTTGTAACACCGTGTGGATGTTTCCTCAAAGCGAAGTGTGGCCCTGGGGATTCCATTTTAGAGTCTGCCTTAGTGACACCGTGTGGATGTTTCCTCAAAGTGAAGTGTAGCCATGTATGTGGGTTCCACTTTAGAGTCTGCCTTGTAACACCGTGTGGATGTTTCCTCAAAGCGTGACCCCGGGGATTTCACTTTATAATCTGCCTTGTAAAATTGTCTGGATATTTCCGCAAGGTGTGGTCCTGGGCATTCCATATGAGAACCTGCTTGTATCACTATCTGGATGTTTCCTCAAGGTGTGGCGCTGGGGAATCCATTTTAGAACCTACTTTGTATGAAAAGAATCACTAGAGCTTTGTTTTGAGGGAGATGACACGGAAACTCCACACTTAAGTAAAAACTAACCCAAGCTTTGTAACACTGTTATGTTTTTCCCAAAGGTTCCCTTTTAGAGCCTTTATGATCGTGATTCGTAACACCTGATTCTGATGTCTTCATCAGTTCCTCCATTCACACTAACTGTGCTATCCAGGAACACAATTAATGAAGGAACTTCTTTCAGATCTGTATCATTGTCTGCTAAAGGTGCAGTTTATTTTCACGATCTTGGTTTGATCAACATTCGACTTCAGCTCCAGTTTAACAGACATCATGGACATCCTTGTGGTATCGTCTTTCAGTGTTGGATGGTAATAAATACGAGGGATGTCGGTTGCAATGTTGAAATCCTCGACTATTTGTTATTATTTATTATTTACAGTATTTGCTACAAGATGGAACAAAGCGGGACAACAGACAATAGGACACACGGTCCTCTCTAGGCCAGTTTCCTTATTATTATGAAACCAGATAATCTTGGCTGAGGCTTACTGTTCTTAATCATTACTTAGGCTTCCCGTGGAGCGCCTGAGTTTTTCAGTGGGCTTTTTTATTGTTTTTGCTGCTTTTCTCTAGCCACTTTTTTAAAGAAATAACTAATATATAGATTTAAGAACTTCCTAAAAACGTAGCTCTGTTACCGACTGTTTTGCAACGGTTTATGATAATAATATTAATAATAATAATAAAAATAATAGTAGTTTCCTTGTGGTATGGTAACGCACAGATGGACGGAAACGTTGAAATCATTCAAAACGAACTCAATGGATATAGTCGGCTACCATTTTTTCTAGGGTACGGTGCTCTGCGGCAGCTCCCGGCAATAATCAATGCGTCGAAGATTAAGTCAACCTTATAATAGTACAAAATCAAACTGTCATGGTTGCGAAGTATATCAGTGGAAACAAACAGCTAAGTACTGCAACCTTGGGTTTAATCGTTGTTGAAAGTGAGCCAATAATGGATACAGTGAAATTAAGCTTGCTCAGTCCGCATCCTTATGCACCTACTGGTATGACATTGAAGGTCGAAGCTGAAATCAAAGAATGGTAAAAACTAAACCTCGAATTTGAAAATGAGGGTTTTGTTACTTTAGGCAGTCAGTTTCTCTACTCCTGTATTCTAACAGTTCTACCTATTTGTTTGTAAATTTATTGTAAATAACAAAAGCCAAAAGTGCATGAAAGTAAAGATTATTGCTGTTGTTTGTTGGTTTAGAGCTAGCTAGTAGTAAGCAAATGAGTCATGAAAGTAAATATGATCAATCAATATCAGCTAAACAAAACGTGCAGCTTTTGATGTTTGAAAACGTCACGGGTTTCTTATCTCATTGAAAATCTGGTCATAGCAAGTGACCGATGGTTGCTTTCCAGTGTGCATCAAACGCGGTTGGCCGAACGCACGCAATTCTTTTTTGCCAGTTTAATCCTCCGATTATTCCTTAAATTTGTTGTTAATTATTCCTTCATTATTTTTGCTTTCACACAAGCAAAAGTATACTTATAAAATAATTTTTTAAGGGTGGATGTCTCGCTAACTGCATTGCAAGTACGACACTACTTTTTTGCTTACCAATATAGCATATATACGTTTGCCACAGACGTCGATACACGCAATTCCCAATGTAGATGTCTATGGAAAAGAAACTATCCAAGAAAATGGTGACTCAACTGTTAGTAAGCGCCATAGACTTGAGAGATTCTTGAAGCGAAGTCGATTTATACCACTGCAAAAATTAGTGCATGGTTTTCATGTTGTTGGCGCCAAACATCATTCCTTTCTGACAGTTGGGCGGAGCTTGTCGCGTAAAGTTTCGTTCGCCCTTTCGTTTTTCTTTTGACAATGTCGAATAGAGGAACTTCAAGGAGACGAATTGAGTAAGAATTGTAGTGGGTGGTTTGTCCTAAAACATTTCACAACTGGTTTGGGGCTTTTGTGGAACCAAAACCAATGGCAGATAGAACTGTACACAATTAGTGCATGTACACATCGTACTATTTATCGGTTACAAACTTTAGATGTATATAAAATAAATTAATAACAAGATGATATGGTATTTACATAGATATAATATAACAGAATATAATACATACACCTGGCTGTTAAACAAATTAAATAGAGGAAGAATTGAGATAGAATCCAGTAGTTGAAAAAACAAGCGGACAAAAATCTCGTAGCAAGACTGATTTACTCATATTTCACACTTCCTTATACCTGTGTTCTATGCACTATTAAAAGAGAACTATTAAAAGAGATTGTTTGTGATAACACCTAAATTAAATATGAAAAATAAATTTTGAAGTTCCCGTAAATTACTTGCAAAATATAGTAAAATAAAATCAACAACAAAACTTTGCTTTTGCATGTTTGTTTTTGAAGTCTGAAAACCTTGACAATTTTTTCTGGAAACTGTTTTTGGGTTTATTACAGTAAATGAGTTAAGAACTCAATACTAAGCGTATAGAAATATGATACATATATAACTGAAATTATTCTGGTACAGAATTTATGTCTACTGAAGACTGAAATTACGTACTCGATATTTGATGGTTTCACTTTTCACTCCTCCAACCGAAAGTGGTCGTGTTGGAAAAATATTTCAGTATTTGAAATGTCCATTTTCTGCTTGATATTTAATATCTGGCTGTTGACCAAATAGATGAAGAAATCGTTTTCGATTTACTGCTCGATATTTGATAGAATTGTAAGTAAGAAAAACTGCTTTTAATTTCGACACACGCAAAGAGGAACATGGAGCCCGATAATGCACCAACATATTAAAACCACGCATCATTGAATGGGAAGTCTTACCTACGTTTTTCACAATGAGAAAACACTCGAGAATGCCATTGACATTTAAAATCTGAAGGCTATTCTAAACAAATCAGTTCATTTATCTTTTTTTTTTTTTGTAAATTTGAAATTCCATTGCTTGAGGCACTCCTTTATGGAACCCCTATTTTGCGTCATTTGCATTGCAGTTATCTTGCAAATTTATGGTTCATAACGCAAGTTTAAATTTGCAATGGTTCAGCCATAGTCCGGGTCTAGATATATATAGAGTTTTATTGAAATAATATCACGGTCGAAATTTGGATGGAGAGATTCTCTCTTCTTGATGTAGCTACCTTCTGGCTAGGTACAACCCCCCAGCAGTACAGAAACTATGATCAGAATATTTATTTCCTTACAAGAACAAAATTTTATAAGATACAAAAAACTTATCCACATAAAAAATGACACACATAGAGCTGAAAACCCCAGAAGCACAACTTCAAAATCTAGGCAGGAACTATGCAGGAACTATGCAGGAACTATGCAGGAACTATACAGGAACTATGCAGGAACTATACAGGAACTATGCAGGAACTATGCAGGGACTATGCAGGAACTATGCAGGAACTATGCAGGAACTATGCAGGAACTATGCAGGAACTATGCAGGAACTATGCAGGA
>JAODFW020360810.1:0-12188 GCA_027575235.2 Palythoa mutuki | reverse complement strand
CTTGTTCTTAAATTGTTCTTAAATTTTGGCAAATTTGAGCCTCGTTGTTCTTATAAAGTTGTTCTTATAAAAAAAGCTTGTAACTTGGGAGAGCAAAGAGCGAGGAAACTATGTGTAGCGGTTATATTTCTACGGTTTACTACTGTAAAAATATTAAAAACAAAATTCTTGAGTATATAATATGTGGGAGTTTTGAATATAAAGAACCTCTTATCTAGAGCATGCGTTAGAGTCTATCGTATTTACATAAATTCACCGGAAAATGAGGGAGTTGTATTTTCTTGAATAAACACGAATCGCTTTGGGGCTGAAGAGAAACACAACTAAAGCACGTAATAGTCGTAAAATGAGAAACAATTAACTCTGCAAATGAATTGCACATGCTGTTTTAATAACAACAAACATTTATGAAAAGAACAAAAGTAAGAGAACACAACCACAAAAATTTAAAACAGTGATTCGTATCGGTTCCTACAACAAAATACAAACACCTTGCTTGACCAGTTAGGAACTCGTCTCAGGTTTTTCGTAATTAACCGATCATAACAACCAAAGCCATCGCTCATTACGAACATATGTTGTTAGATGGCGTTAGGAAATGACAGTTTGTTCGTATTACTGAATGTCAACAGTTTTCATTGCTAGATAAATGTAATATTGCTTACTCCATATCACGTTTCAGCCAAACGTGTTTTCGCTGCATATTGACATCCATCGAACGTGTGTTTATTTTAATTTCTTACAAATTATGTCGTCTTGAAACCATTCGCAGATTACTGCAAAATTTAGTGACTTTGAGTTTCATGTGATTCCGACGTCTAAATTCAACAAAGAGAAAAGCAACCACACCATATATTTAGTATTATTACCAGTTGCTTCGCTGATATAGGTTAAGATTCAAAACCAAAGGGCGAAAACACGAAATACAGGAAGACCCTGGTTTCTGTTTGTTCTCTTCTGAAGTCTTAATTCGGAGAATATTTGCAACAGTGTCAGCCACCACGAAACGAAGACAAAATAACGAAAGCTGCCTTCTCTTTGTTAGTGATGTGCCTGCTATAAACTCAAAAAGATTTCGGACGCGACTTTGTCTGCAAACGGAAATCGATGATTTCTCATTCGCTCTCACACGGTCGGTGTTTAATTAAATAAAATTACAACTAATCAAAATAAACCAGCTTACCTTAGAGGAATGTTCGATTCCTCGGGTCCTGCAATTCCATTTGCTCCAGAGGTTTTCGGTTTTGAATTGCAGCAACCCATTTCATTGTTTGTATGTTTCAATATGTCGAAGTAATGAATTGTAAATTTCAGAGAGGCACGTTCGCCAGACGTGCGAATTCCTTCATTTCCCACAATACACTCTAGGACTTGTTTAAGTCCTGTTTGAGGCTTTTACGATCTCAAACCTCACAAAACTAAAAGCCATTTTTGTAATAATTACAGGAATTGGTGGCAATTTTGAATTTGGCAGTCGAAATATAGTTCATAAGAAGGCCAATTTCAGACAATCGACTATGACAAGCTGGTCATTCGTGCTTGATTGCTTTCGAAACAAAGCCGTGCGAGGCAGCCCTTTGTTTCAAGTAGATTAATGTGAATAATATTCCAGGGCTTATTATTACCATACTTAATTATATCGCAAAAGTCTTGACACAGCCTACCCCCGACAAATATTTCTGACATCGTTACGCCCTTCCTCCAACTCCGGAAGTTTTCGTCCGTAGGCCAAACTACAAACATATCATTTTTCCTTGAAAAATAGCTGCATTAATGATAAACAATTCAGACTCAATGATTTCTTATTATCCAGGTTGCCAGAGGGTCACTTGTTCAGTTGTTACACAT
Organism: Palythoa mutuki; assembly: GCA_027575235.2. Classification (NCBI taxonomy): domain Eukaryota; kingdom Metazoa; phylum Cnidaria; class Anthozoa; order Zoantharia; family Sphenopidae; genus Palythoa; species Palythoa mutuki. Next base: position 10,340 of record JAODFW020360810.1, on the reverse strand, counting down.
GGCCAGCCGAGGTTATTCAGTCAAAAACTAAAAACTAGAATTAGAAAGTGAAGGCCACACAACGTAGGTTTCTAAAAATTTTTAGATGCTATACAACAACAAATATAATTTCAGCTGGCCAATCAGCTTTCTTCAGGTGCGTGTCAATATCGTGAAAATATGTAATATTTCATTACCCGATAAAGCTTGGTTTGGCAAGCCAAAACACACTTTTCTTTAATGAGAACCAGTAAATTTTGCCGAGGCTCATTGTTCTTAATTTCTTGGCAATTTCAGGCTCAATTTATTCTTAATTTGTTCTTATTTCTGTGAAAAAGAAAAAACAAAATAAAACAAGGTATTGGAAAATGAATGCCTTGCGACACACATGTATTGTACGGCTGAATTTAGAGGCGAACTATCTTCATTGTTTGTTGAACAGTCTTTACAGTGAATCTTTTTATGTTTTATACTGTATCGCTAAGTTTTAGTCAATTTTCTACCACAAAATTTTTCCTAGTTATCAAGCCTCAGCTTGAGCTTGTTCTTAAATTGTTCTTAAATTTTGGCAAATTTGAGCATCGTTGTACTTATATTTATAAATTTGTTCTTATAAAAAAAAAGCGCGTATTTCACGAGTGGGAAAAATGAACCCATGTGGTCCGGACACTGATGCAATGCGAACCAATTGTTTTATGTTATAAAAATCGTAAATATTATGCAAGCAAAATACTAAATAACCATTTTTTAAACTAGTTTTTACCCGACCGACAAACCTTCTATAGATTTACAAATAGTTTTCGGGTCAGTTTAAGGTATGTTTGCACTTGTAAAGTATGCTCTGTTTGTTATTACGAGCCGCAGATCGAACTAACAACAGTACAGTATTATATTAGCATAAAAAATCTTCAAACTTTTGTCAATGTGTTTGGTATTGTCTTTTATTTTTAAAATCCTTTGTATCTCGCTCTACGCTACTCTACGCTGCATTCTTGCTTGTCCGTTCATCTTTAAATCTAATTTCTTCCGCAATTTTGATTCTACAAGACGTTGGCTGCCACTTTTTATGAAACTGAACGAGAATAAGGGTGCGGCTATTTTTTAAAAAACGCACAGCAGCGGGAAGCGAGAATATTAATACTAGTGGGAGCGGGATTTTGTACTTTTTAAGGACCTATGGGATTTGCAAAGCCCGGCAGCAGCAGGTGAGAGAGAATTTAATTTACGTGCGTGAACCCTGTAGCACAGTAAAGAAGTGATCTGAGTTTTTTGACCTCTGAAAAAATTGACATTTTTTAAAAGTCGGCAATCTAAGCTCCACGTCGTAACAGAGGTCATTGACTGAGTGTTGCGTTTTAAAATTGTGTAGCGCTGTAATATGAGAATAGGGAGCTAGAAGTAGTAGTAGTAGAAACAATTTCCTTCAAAATGAAAAATTAGGTTCTCGTTAGATTTCAAGAAAAGCAACACTCCCTAATTAAAAGCTTATAAATTGTTTTGATCAACAATTTCATTATGCTTTAACTAATGATTGTTTATATAATCAAAAACCTTCAACACTCCGAGAAATAGTTTATTGAAGTGATCAGTTATCTTCAGACTCGTCAGCCAGAACAGCTAAAAAATTCTAGCTATGCATATATGATACAAAAAAGACATAAAAAAATTCTTAATCTTATCAAAACGGTTAAGAAGTAAAAGTTGATGAAATGCATGTAGATAGCGATGTTTATATTTCTTTTTGTTTATGTTTTTATTTGTATTAGTTGAGGCGTATAATAAGCACGAGTATTAAGCTTTTCAAAGAAATGCAGAAGGGGAAATTGAAGAAAAATTGTTTTCATGACGAAAAAAGACGTTTATCAAACTCAAAGCTCATGCATCAAGAACGTGAAATATTGAATTTCATCCAATGAACAAAATTTCATCCAATGAACAATGTTATATACAAGCTGATGAAATACATTTTGCTTTAATGGTAAACCACTGATGATTGATGCGAGATTTATTACATATGAACCACATCCAACTGAATTTCTAAACAAGATCAAATGTAAAATAATTAATATGCCTGCACTATTTTTAAAATTATCCAGAATTGTGGGCTTTGTTTAATATCAGATTGATTTGTTTAAGCAAAGTACAGTCGAGATTCTGCTGTAAATGCTAAAATTAACTTTTTCACATAGCAATGAACACTGACTGAAAATCTGACATTACGCAACCTTGTTGGCAATTGGACACTTTGTGATTATTGTCGTTTATCATCATCATCATCATCATCATCATCATCATCATCATCATCATCATCATCATCATCATCATTATCATGGTTTCGACGTCACAGCTTGCCTAATTTGCATATTTAATAAACGTTAATATCGGCGAGAACCAAACTTTTTTTCCGATATATACACTTCAACATACTAGTTTGTACGCAGGTGGAAAACGCGGAGCATCGCTTTTCAACCTGTTTTGCAGTAATGTTGCGAGACAAGCTGGAAGATTTTGTTGTTCGTATTACCGTACCTTAATATAAAATTTTGTTATTTAATAGCAGCACGCGCTCATTTTTTAAGATTGTAAATGAAGTTTCATGCGCCAACTTATTTCTTTTTATTAAGGGACGTGCGCCGCTATTTATTGCATGGCGTCTAACGGTTTCAATAATTTGTTTTTCCTACTCTACTAACGTTTTCAGTTACTGTGCTCACTTAGTGGGTGGCTCCATTTAAATTGTTCTTCAATTGGTACAGGATTTAATGGAGGCTAAACCAATTGTGGAACTACACACAGTTTAGATCCTGCTGATGAACAGTATCTATTTTACTATTTATTTTTAGCAACATATACAGTCTATGTCATTCAACTAAGTTCCACTGACTAGTTGGTGCATGCAGTTTCTAAAATTACTTTTCTTGAAATATTTTATTGAATAAACAATTCATTTACATCTGAAACTGAGTCACAAGTGTTTTTAGCGTTGTTCTTAATTATTTGGCAATTTTGTGCCTCTTCGCTGCTACAAAATTGTTTTTTTAGAACATTCATGTATATATTGCGCTATAAAACAAAGCAACAAATCAACAGTGGATACGAATTGTTGTCAGTCTGACTTGGCCCTGATCCCTCAGTAAAGCTGAGAAAACTGAAATCTAGAAACAATTCAGCTGTAAAGCAGTTGTGTAAATATTACACAATAGCGAACATTTGTAAACAATATTGTTTTTCTTTCTTTAAAGGGCCTTAGCCTTAGGCTAACTATTAACTCATAATCTTCTGGCAGATTCACAAAAACCACACGCAAGATAAATTTAGGCCGTGTCAACACTAATACGTTTTCGAAAACCTCAGTTTTCATTTTATCGAAAAACGTATTATAAGATTTGCGTCCACACTAGACCACGAAAACAGCGTGATAAGAACACATCCAGTTTCTTCACTAGGCTTTGCTGGAGCGTATTTTGGAAGTGAACAGTGCTATCGATGTAAGCGTTTTAGAAAGCCTTCGTTTTCGCCCGTCCACACTAAGACGCTACATCTCCGTTTTCAAAAACCTTCACCCTTGAGGGCGTCTTCGAAAACCTTCGTTTTCAATCGTATTAGTGTGGACGAAGGCGAAAACGGATAATTAATAATCTGTATTCAATTATGTGCAATTTGTGCGTATGGTTAATTAGGCGTACAGAATAATCAGATAATCTTTTATGGTTTACCCGTACCATCAACCACAATTATTAATTGCCCACTTGTTTTTGTCATCAACATTAAGATATACAGTATTGTTTTATATCGCCCGCAAAAAGAAAAGAAAACAAAACAAAACAAAATATTTGGTTACTGATAATACTAACATATAACAGCTTGCCGATTCGCATTGGTTCACAACATTTTGTATTGAAGTTGAATTCCATCTTTTTCTACTTTTAACGCTGATTTTCTAACGTACCGAATCAGAGAGACAAAGATTTCGAAACAATTTCTAGGGGTTTTTTTTCGTTCTAACCGTTGGAGTGGTCATTACTATTCTATATTTCTTTTGACCACCGGGGAATTAATTCAGCTGTTTATGAATTGCCGGAACTGTTAATCAAATCAATAGAAATTTGTATATTAGACTGGACAGAATGACATTTTTTTTTTGCATCTAAATAGCGGTGCCTTTAGCATATCACTTTTATAACTCGACATTACGTGCCCGTCAGACCGAATTACTCTACTTTTAACATTTTTATAATTGTTTCTTCAGCATTGTATCCACGTTTCCAGCCCAGACGAGCCCCTTTGTTTTATTTCACTCATTCATTTTTAATTTCAATAGAACAAAAATAATCTTGAAAATCATAATCTCTTACGTTTATTTTGTTTGAAGTGTTTTGAATTTCAGATTTGTTCAGTAGCTGCGATTGGAAACTTAAATTTAGCTGCTGGTCGTATTGTCCATTGGTTACTCCTCTACTTTGCTGATGACTCATTGTCGTTGAAACATGATAAACTATTGAAGTAATAGCAGTTGTAACTCGGCCAACGTAGTACCTTGATTCACAACCACAATGAGCAGTGTGTCTATATATATTCTAGCTTCTACCCCTCCCACCAAACCAAAACCAGCTGTCAAACTGAAGGGCGAATTAAAATGCATTACCCATAAGTGGTCACATGACTAAGTGCTACTCTCTCTTGTCCAATTACTTCTTAAGTCAGTTAAATATACGATATTGTCATTTTTAGCGTTCTTATGCCGTTTATGGTTGTGCCCGGATCCATACTGGCTTGGCAAACTGACTGACTACATATAAAGATTTAGGAGCTTGGTTCAACCGCTTATATCAATGAAACACCAAAACATTGTCTTGTTTTATGAATCGTATTCCGAAGGTGAGAGCTCGCATTCGTACGACCAACCCGTAACGATGACGGAGTTACAACTTCAGGAGATGTACGGGAGTCATAACTTTCCTCATCGCTACCGGAGTTCTGTAACACTCCACGAAGATCTTAAAACAATCGAGAAGAGCATGGTGGACAGTCAAGCCCAGAGATTGAGCGCAGCACGAAGGAGGAATTGTAAAAGAAAGCGTTCGACGATCAGAATTCCAAACCTCGAGAATATCGAAGAGGATGAACTGTTGGAGTCAACAACATCGCTAAGCGAAGACAAGGACAAGCGCGACTTTGCAGCAATACATCGTGAACGAGCGCTCAGTTGTACAGCTGCCCTTCAACAGCAAAATGATGGGAGACGTTTTCGACACAAGAAATTCACACGAATCAGATTAAGAAGTAACTCAACCTGACAAAGAGTTGGCTATATATACCGCGAGAAATGTGCTACAAAACAACTCGTAATGGTTTTGTAGAGAAAAGAGCCTCTGATTCGTAAACAGGAAACCTGAGACGAGGCTCTGGGTGACCCGGCTTAAGGCAAGCTAAGACGGATTTAGAGCGAGCGAACGAGGAAGAAATGAGAGGGATACTTCGTCTTGTTGCTCATAATATAAAAATTGAGAGAGCAAGAAAAACTATCTTTGTGACCATGTAAACAAATCAGCGGACGAGAGCTGATATTAGCCTTCATGGCCTGATCAAAATGACTCAACGTTTGATCGGATGTTTGTCAGAAAAGAGGGAAAAACAGGCAAATGCAACAAACACGATAATTCGATATGTTGTGGCTAAATATGAGCAAAGAATAGATATTATCGATAGCAGAATGTTTGTTACTGTTATAGACAAAAGAAAACCAAAATAGCTCGTTAAGAGATTGCTTTCTACTGATTCTCTGGTTTCCTGGTTTTAGAACTTTTGCGGCGAAAATTATCTGTAACCTATAAAGTGACTAAGATATTTCAGTTTCTTAAAAGCTTTGCTATTTGGTACTGTTAAATTACGTTGACAAAGTGACAGTCTACAAACAGTAAAATACTTTCGCAAAGTACCACAACTACGCAGATTTGCGTCATACGAATAATTGCAATCAGTGCTCAGTAATGAAGCTTTTATGACAAAGTACTGACAGACCGACAAAAACAAAATTTTCCCCTTTAGGCAAACAATTTGAATTAGTTCAGCAACCAAGCAAATTTGTTCTTGAACTAAATTACACTGAAAAATTCTAAATGTGAACCGTGTTTTCAGTCATTCTACTGGTCAAATACTCATATTCAAAATATTCAGCCGGTGCACTTTAGTGTTATATAAGCTCTTTAGGAGCACTTAAATCTTTAGGATACAACAACGAAAAAGCACTAAAATAGAAAGCCACCTTAATTTTAAGGGACTTTTGCTACAATTAAAGCACTTGTTCTCGAAATACTTTTCTTCCTATTACTGTGTATTAATTTGTAATCATCCAAACGATAGTAATAAATTGATGGAAACAAACTAAGGGTTATTAGTTGAAACGATATTACACATTTTATCCAAGGTCTTTGCAATACAACTATCTTTCAGCTACAGTTGATTTGTTAGGGACATTTTTAACTCAAAATTAGTTTGGACAGAGTGACCATTTAGTTCCAAAGTGAGAATCTTTATTTAGTATTTGAAACGATATTACACATTTTATCCGAGGTCTTTGCAATACAACTATCTTTCAGCTGCAGCTGACACTGTGTCAGAGACATATTTAACTCGAAATTATTTTGGACAGAGTGATCGTTTAGTTCCAAAATCAGAGTGTAAAAGTCAGCCAGTAGTTTTTCTCAGTTGGACATTCAAGTTTATTATCTTAACTTGAATATGAACACTGATCTTTAATTAAACCATTAAACCACCTTGGAAAAAACTTTGGCGCTATATTTGTCGTTTTTCAGCTTTAGGGACTATTTCAATCTATTTGAAGAGGTAAATGCCGAAATGAGTGGGCACACTTTTGGAATTCGAAACTAATGGAAATGGCACAAACTTCAGCTCAACTAGATTGAATTGCTCTGCAGGGTTCAAACTCAAAGTGCTTCGTTGGGCCCGTGTCAAACAAAATTCGGCTTCTTCCTAGTTGTAAAGAAATGATCATTATAAGTACAGGCTTTTTTAAATAAGAACAAAATTTAAGAACAAGCTGCAGGTTGAGGCTTGATAACTAGGAAAGTTTTTGTGGTTGAAAATTGACTAAAACTAAAAGATTGACTGTAAAGGCTGCTCAACAAACAATGAAGGTAGTTCGCCTCTAAATTCAGCCGTACAATACATGTGTCACCGCAAGGCGTTTCATTTTCCAATACCTTGTTTTATTTTGTTATTTTGTTTTTTCTTCAATAAAAACCGCTCACAGAAATAAGAACAATTTCAGAACAACCTGAGGCTAAAGTCGCCAAAAAAAAAGAACAAGTCAGCCTCGGCAAAATTTACTGGTTCTTATAAAAAAAGAGAGAGAAAAACGCTTTTCAGTCACAACCGGCACTTACTTTAAAAGTTCCCACTCAAGCCTTAAGGCGGTGTTTGTGATTTTATAAATAATCTATGCTAAAATTTTCAGAATCTCGATGTCGAAAACAGAAAATCATATTTAGATTTAGGCACTGAGTTGTAGTACTGAGTATCTATACTTATCTGATATCATGCAAGCTCTTAAAACAAACAGACGCCCACAACACACCTTGAACTGACGAACCCTTCTTTAGAAATTTACTGATCATGTGACACATTTTCAAGTACTTTATAACAAAAAGAATAAAAAGCTAGAGATAAGATCAAAATTTTTGCTTACATGAAATATTAAGCAGTGATGCGGGATCAATTTTTCTTGTTTTCTGACAAAGCACAAGTCACTAGTTTATGCTGATATAGTTCATGTTTTTCTCAGAAATAGTCAACGAAGGCCATGAATCCCATGATTGTAGAACATACAGCTAAGCCTTCCATTGAAAACATATAAAAACCCCTCTGAAAGACGAGTCTGCTGCGTTCAAAAGCCTTGTTGTTTACTTCAATAATGGATTAGAATCTAAATAGCTCTGTAATCTTGTTTTCAAATTTTACAAAATATACTAGCTCATCATTCGTCGGGACAATAAAAAAAACCGCATGGTGTCGATATGTTTTCATGCGAGTCATGCATTAGTGTAGATTCAGATCAGGAGCTGTTTGTTTTGTAAAAGGTTTTTTTTTAGATGGAATTTCTGAAAAAATAATCATGCATGGCACAGTGCCAGTTTTGTATCGCTCCAGACCAGTTGTTTTGAACTTGTCTTAAACTAAGCCAAAACTACTTTCTGATTCAAATGCGAACTGAATACTCGATATTCAAGAGTAATTTTCGGAATACTTCATATGTTTTCATGACCACTAATTCAATTTTTCGAATCAAGTATGTAATGCATTTAATACTGATATATTGGTATTTTTGTTGAGACAAGTTCCGGAATAGCTGATGCATTTCTCTGCGTAATATTTGTGTTTCTACTCCATATTGTCATCGCTGCAATCAGATGATCGCACAATAGAAGCCTTGTTAAAGGAACATTTTTACAAGAACAACAACAACAAAACATCCAGTCCTGATAAAATGTCTCTTAAGCTCAGTGTAAGGGCTTTCAAAAAAGGTAGCACATACAACAAAAAACAAAATTCTTGGTTCCGGTTTGAGTGTTTAAGCTTCATCAATCATATTCATTGCTTGAGATATTGAACGAGCGGGATATAATTCCTTAGGAGGTACCTCGAGTTACCGCATCAGACTCAGTGTGTTATTACTTACAAACTCCATCATTTTCGTATTACATAACAAGCACTGGGCTATTTTAACATTGAACAGGTCCCAATTTGTTACCGCAGAACTGGAAGTCAGTATATTTAATCTACAAAAGTACAATTTTCAAGAAAAGCATAAGAAAGCAGAAAGTCTTTTTTATCTTCCGACACTCGGTGTCCATTAAGTGTTTGTTAATTTACTCAATATAGCAGTTGTGCATTTAATGTGCCTTTATAGGCTGGATAGCAGCTTTTACTGAACACTCAAGGCCAGAAACGATTTACTAACTCTGAAAAGCAAGACCCGACGCCTTCTTGATATCAATTCAGCCGATACTGTGGAGTGTGGTGTTATGGTTGTCTGTAAAAGTACAAGAATACACGTTTTTATATTCCGTTACAAATATCTATACTGTTAGTATAGTAAGAGTTGTCCATTTTTGTGCATCTCATGTTTTTGCCATTTTTACTGCGCCATCAGTACTTCTCTCTTTCACTCCTCAAGACACACTCAAATGCAGGTTATTACGTATTCAAGTGGCTTTTCCGGTACTTTAGAAAGCACTGGCTTGCAGCCAAAGAATCCGTCGCAGCTCAATGGTATGTTTTTCCCAGTCTGCGCATGCCTAGGTTGCAACCAGTCTTTTAAAAATTTTCTTCGATCTTTTCAGAATCGATGGACAAAAAAAGAAAATTGAACGTTGATATTGGGAATGAGTCACAGACTGAGATAGATTAAGGCCCGCGAGAAGTAAATTCTTGATACACAAACTTTGACAAAAGTCCTGAAATCAGTCATAAATTTGATGAAAATACTCCCCAGATTCAGTTTGTCTGGTTACACTTGACATCTCTCTGGGGTGTTTGAGGTGCCAGAAAATGAATTCGACCTAGCGTCTCCCTATTGTCGATAATGTTATGCAGTCATTCTGCGGTAAGAACGGAAATCTAGGAACGGGAATTGGGGAACTGAAAAAGTAGGAACGATAAGTGGAGGAATCTTATAAAGCAGGAACGATAAAAGGGGGCCGGAGTCCCTAAAAGAAGAAACGATAAAAGTTAGAAGCTCTAAAAGTAGGAACGATAAAGAAAACTAAATCTCTAAAAGGAGAAACAATAAAAATAGGAACGATAATAATAATAATAATCTAAAATTACAACTATACACATGTCAATGTATTTTATAACATTCTTTACATTTCAATTTAGTAATTTCAAATGATATACATCAAATAAAAACAGTTTTCAGTCACAATAGGCAGTCCGGCTAAAACTGTTAAAACTGTATCCAAATTAGAAAAACATTAATCTCATTTGATGGTTTTGATTTTACTGTTTACAATCAGTTTAGCGGAAGAAATGACCGTATTACGTTTCTGCTTTTAGATATTCAACCTTTTATTGTTCCTGCATGCTTTTAGAGATTCCCCCTCTTATCAACCCCGCTTTTTCAGTGAGTTCCTTGATTCCTTCTTCCTACTTTTAGTACAAGCCATTCTCCTAACAAACGTTGGCGTGGTTGGCGCAGTGGTAAGATCTCTGCCTTCTAACCTCAAGGTCCCAGTTTCAATCCCCGGCTCAGCCGAGAATTGGACATTTGTGTGACCTTCTTTTCCGCCAAAGTTGACTCAGCTTTCCATCCTCCCGAGGTCGGTAAAATGAGTACCAGC
>JAODFW020359784.1:0-12192 GCA_027575235.2 Palythoa mutuki | reverse complement strand
CATGCTTCAAGACCACCGGGAGGGCATTTAAGTGGTATGTGGCAGCCATCTACTGCAGCCCAACAGCAGGGGAACTGCCAGAGTTCCTCCATGTCAAGGATCTTTTTTTCGAAGTCGTCTGAAGATTCTGGCATGTATTTTGAAACACTTTCCGTCCATAAATGTTCAACAATAATTTCTGAGACCTCTTGTACTATTGAGCACACAGTTGACAATCCTCTCCCCGTCATTTCGGCAATAGTGTAATAATAATCTCCCCTTCCCAGTCTATACAGGCATATGGCTAGTCTCTCCTCGGGTGAAATTGGTTCCTCGGTTACAATCTGTCTTTGAAGTAAGTGTCCGATACGACTTAAAAGAAAGCGAAAAGTCGCCCTTGAGACACGCAAGGTTTTCTTGAATCGACTATCGGAATAAGTATTCCAAACTTCCTGCCACCAACCTTGGTTTCGGTTCGAGCGACGGCAAGACCGTGGTCGATTTCGAGGGACATGTGCTGCAGAATTGCGTTGCATTAACAGGAGCAGAATCAAACAGCAAACGTTTAAAAGCCTTCTTCGTCTTGCTACGAGATAATTTAAAGTGACCTGCATATTTAGTCGTCGTCTTCTGGAAATACGGAGGAGGTTTGCGAGATATAAATGGTTTCTGTTTGTGTTCTCCATTTTGAGAAAAGCGCGCGAAACACAAACGGGGGCTGGGGACAAGTGCTTTGTGAATTAAATTCGACACCAATAGAATCGACGTCTGAATCAACTGCCGAACTTAATTATTTATGTCGACCCTAATTGGTATTAGATTCGGCACATGTAAAGTTCGACGTTTGAACTGGGCCTAAAACAATTTTCAAATCAAAAACAATATCTCAATCTGTGACAACAAGACAGCTGCCTAACTTTGAGGTTACCAATTGCAGGCATTAAAAAAGAGAAAAATTACAGTCGCCAAGGAAGATCCTGTTGTGAACAAGATTTAACAAGATTTAAGTTAAAATCGTTTCTTTCCCCAAGAATAGAAAAACACCCTAGACCTTAACTGGACCTTTTCACTACGTTAATAGAAGGTATACAATTTCATCATCCACGAAGCGTTCTACTATTTTCTGCATTATGTCAGTTTGACTGCAGTCAAAACATTAATTAATCTGAGTCCCACAACACATCAAAACGACAACAGTGTAATTTTAAACTTGTTAGGCAGACATACTCTTGGTTTGACTAGCTAAAACAAACTGTAACCAGCAACACGCGAAAGACGAATCTGTTTAAATCTGTAGAATGACAATGGAGTGACTTACCTATGGCGAGAAACAGTTTTGACAAATATAATAGTGCGATAAATGTTTCTCTTGCTGACCAAGGAAAAATGGATGCCATACTGTCTGCAGCATTCAGCGTCTTTGCTCGAAAACAAAGCAGGATTGAGATGCCACAGTGTGATACCATCTAAAGCGTAACCTGAGGTGGAAAGAACTGAAGCTGCAACAGAACACGATATGGAATTTAACAGTCCATTTCAAAATGGCTTCCTTTACTATACTGCTAAATTCTAACAAGAAGAGCAATATAAAAGGTATACAAGAAAGAAGAACCGTCACCTATGCGACATTAAATATTGATAACTACAAAAAATAATTAAGGTCAAATATGTTAAATACACCTTACAAGATGAATTATGCATTATATGGAAGTTTAATTTTCTGGTTTTAAAATGAGGAAAAGTCAGATTTGATGCTGCACATTTTGTAAGCATGAGACTGAACAAAGATAAACTAAAATAACAAATTAAATAGTTCCGCAAACAATAAGTGGTTGCAATACTTTCTCTGTTGAATGAAAGTCAACTCACAATTTAATAACTTTCCCAATAATACTCTCTTTTAATGTAATGCATAATTTCCATGCAAATCGAGCTTGGACAACAATCAGTTACATAAACATCGCCCTCGCATTCAAACAAGTCAATATAGTTTTTATTGTAAATCCTCCTCCTTAACAATTTGACAATAATTTGTCAAAGTTCAGAAATCATCTTGAGCACATGAAAACTTAGCTATTCACTTTCGCTTTTGTTTTCAACAGGTTTTAGGTTTTTACAATATTTGTCATTTTAAAAGGCTACTTTGGAATGAAAATCGTTGAATTAAAAGAAGATAAATTAACTTCAAAAGATCTTTTGATATTTAAATCAGTATATAAAGATTAATTGAAACTAGACTATATACAAAAAAGGCTGTAATTATAACAGCGAAGGAGGAAATCCACAACAAAACCTAAACTTGAAGCTAAATTGATGATGCGTACAATATTTACAGTTAGAAAGATTCTCTTTTAGCTGCTTTCGGTAAACGTTTTCAATGATCAACTTTAACTGATAAGCAGTTTTGATAGTCGTAATAAATAATAATAATGGTTAATTTAGCATTCAAAAGTCAACATTGGCACTTCAAATCAGTAACGAAATTACATAATATAATATTAAAAAGAGAAAGCATCTAAAATATATTCAAGTTCTAATGATAACAGTAAAAAATAATAATTAAGATTTAAAAACAGAAATCGGAGCTTTCCCTCTGTTTTTGGAGCTTAAAAGGCTTTGGTTAGATTAACATATGGTCCAAATATCTGCACTTTCTTATGGTTGCTGGGAGAGATTTAAACACTGTTGAGGCACGTTCCTTCAATGCAGTTAAACTAAATGTTACACGTACTGCTAGTGTGCAGAGTTTTTGTTAGCACATTTACTATAATTTAATTTTAATTGTACAGGCCACAGGGCTAGTGGTGAAGGAGGGCTATTTCAAAGCCTGTTTCACCAAGGAAAATTCAGATAGTCAGTGAGAAGCCAGTTCAGTCTGAGAAAGTGATTTATGTTTGCAAATCTAGTCATGACACACTCTTTGTAGTTTATTTAGGGGGTTTACTCGTGAGTCGGAAAGTCTGTTACATCATCGTAATCTATTTTAAACGAAAGCAAGCTGCTTTATTACATGATGAAAAAGTACCACGTCTGATCGCAATAATACTGATATGGCGTTACAATCAGAGATTTAGAGTTAGCATCATTTTTCCAGGTTAAATTCTCTTAAAGTTCAGTGCCCAAGAGACAAGTGGCTTCAAAGGTGGTCCGTTAGCAGTGAGGTTTAGGCTGGCGGCAGTTGTTCACGCGGTGGAGACTGGCCATCCAAGCGGTAGGAAATGACATTACTTTCGTTTTTTGGGGGTTCAAGGTGAAACTACATTTTTTTAAAAACGATAAAAACTAATCAAGTGCGTTGAAGAAGTTTCTCACATATGCTAATGTCCATTCCGGGGTGTCCCATGCCCGTTGTCACCATGCGGATGAGAGTTTACAAAGTCAAGGTGGTCCGAAAGGTCATGACGCAAAAGTTGAAAAGCATGGGTCCACGTACTGACCCCTGAGGGACCCTAAACTCTTCTTTGCTGGAGGATTTATAACTACTTGCGCTCCATCAAGTACCTTTATATTGGCCCATATTAGAAACGCTTTTGAGAGCCGAAGACGATGTAGTCTCTTTAGGATAATTTCATAGGCGTGTTGAAAGTTTTTGAGAAATCGGCAAGAACAGCGAGAGTAACTTCGCCACCCTTCATTGATCGTGTGATGTCATCTTTAATAGCAACAAACATGACTTTTGTTGTGCTATAACCTCCGCTGTATGCGCTGACAGTGTTTTTCAAGATGCAATCGGGACAACTAAATAGGAAGCTTGCCACTTGATCCAGCACCAATTGCTCGTAGACCTTTGTTAAGAAAGGTAACATCGAGATCCTGCGGATGTCATTGTTATCATTTATCACTGTCTGCTTGGGTATTGGACTAATACGAGCTATTTCCACGCGGATGGAAATGAAGCATTCCGAGAAATGCATCTTTTGCAAATATGCAAATATATAAATAGACAGTCTTAAAATCTAAGATGAATTACAAACTGACGGTCAAAACAAAAACAATAAAGAGCATAATAAGGTGTGAACTCATTAGGCCATACTGAATTCGGTGATTATGGTGAGAGAAATAACAAAAGAATACTGGCGGGGAACATAATAAAACAGAAATAACAAATGCAAGCAAAAGGAAAGCATCAAACAAATCATAATAATTAAATAAACACTTCAACATTTATTGAATTTGATTGTTGTTCAGAATTAGTTTGAGCTCCTTTATCTACAGTTTTTCGTGGATAAGGCAATCCAGTTTCCCATGGCGCTTTTTTGGGACTGAAAAATTCTTTTCGATATCCTAATTGCCAGATTTATGAGTAGGCGCCAGATGCCTGCTAATAGCTGAGTTACGTGGGCGGTTTTTGTCACTGCGTTGGAACAGATGTCGCATCCTGTATTGCACAAGGGAAGTTTATACTTGTATACCACGCATTGTTCGTTTACAATGTTAGGTTTCGGATCTGAAAACCGGATGTCATCAGCTATCTTGCGGCTCTTGAAAAAAGGTTGAATTGTGACATCAATTATTTTGCCGAGCAAGTAGTTGTTTCTTTACAGCATCAGCCGATTTCTGATCCCTGAAAGGGAGAGTAATACGCACGGACCTTTCGTCTATACTGGGATCTCCAACAGTTAATGCTGTACTATTCGTTAGGGCATTTCATCAATAAAAATCCATTTCAAAAACTTTAACATCCCTAGTTAATATTTGCTTTGAACGCTAAAAGCGCGGAATGCTTCAGAAGTTTCCGTTTGTTACGGAATAAAGTTTGTCTTGATCAACTGCCCAACAAACAGGATGCAGGCTCGCTTCACTACGAGCTCCCGGGGTGCGAGCGATTCCGACCATATGCTTTTTTTAACAAGCTGATTGACTCAAATTGAACAATCGAACCAACCAAATATGGGGAGCGAAAAAGTTATTAGCTGCAAGAGAACTACTGTAACCAACCATATATTGCGAAAGTAAAAGTAATCTTTTCCTCCGCCCAAATTAAGGAATCGCTACTGAATAGACTGAATACTGTGAATAGAGTTCACAATGTTTATAACTCATATCTGCATCTGCATTGTTTAGAGTCGCGTATGCACTGTTGAGAGTTGAGAGAAGCATTTTATTGTTACTTACACCGTAATGTCTTTATCTGAAAACGACGTGTGATATCAAAACATATAACGGATCAGACTAGAGTGATGTGGATTCCAACTGCTTGATATTGCTTGGCGAGAAAATAAATTTACAATTGCTTAGCCGACGTCAGTGGTGTGCCGCGATCCTTTTTTTAAATTGATCAATTCCAGCTGTTTTAAACATTGAAAACCTTGAAAACATCTTGCGCTTAATTGTTTTGATTTTTGTGGCTTTAAGCGATCGTCAACCAATAGAAATCTTTCAAGGTCTTTCAAGCCAATGAGAAGACTGAAAAAAACATTAAAAATGAAGCACACTAAAACCCATACATTTAATTCCTAAACTACATCAATTTATTTTTTTGTGTTTTTTAATTGAATTATTTTCGGCTTTTCTAAGGTTTATAAAGTTAGGTAGAAAACGTTGTTAATCAAGACAATTACTACGTCAGTTTTGCCCGAGGTCATTTACAGCTGATTCCATGTTTTTACCATTTTCTGTAAACAAAACATTGCAAGCAATCAGCACTCAAAGACAAATATTCGTCAGTTTCGGGGCTTAGCTTATTAATTTGTTGCAAAACAATTCTGTCAAGCGAAGAAAAATTTTATGCCATGCAATAAATGTTTTGCCAAACTTCCGTCGCTTGACTTAACTGATGCCATAACTTGCTATCACACTTGAAACAAATCTGAATCTGTGCTTTACTCAAATTTCCAAATGTCCGATATGCCATTTCTTTTTTCATTCCCATGAGCACCGTTTTCAATTTAAAACACGTCTTAGTCAGCTCTATATTAGAGTTGAAATTACGTTGGCATTGGGAAAGGCAGTTTCTTTACTCTAGCAGTATTGATGTTTAACATAAAAAGAAATACGTCTTGCAAACACAGTGTAGAATGCTAATAGAGAAATTGATGATGTTATGAAACATGAAGCACGATGTACCTTCATCTCCTGAATTTATGCTTTATATCGCCAAACTTTCAAATGTCCGGATGCTGTCTTTTTTTAATTTCTATATCAGTGTACATCATTTTAATTTCAAAAGACATCTCAGTGATTTCTTTTTAAAAAGGAGAGTAATATAGCTACCGAAAGGGAGGTATTCCAACTAAACGTGATAATCTTTGCAACTAACAATAAAGCAAGTGCATCCGTTTCAACGGGCTGAAATCGTGCTCTTGATCTTGCTTTTGGATCGTATTAATTTTACTCGTGAATTATTTCATTTTTTCCCCTTTTCAGTTTTTAAACTGAGAACATGAAGAGAAAAGAAAATTTCTAGAAAGTTCATTCAGCTGTTAGCAAGTGGATGACAAACTTGATTTTTACTAAGAAGCGCTTCATTATTAATTTCGGCCGGTTAACTAATTACAGTATAAAGAAAATTATATCCGCACCCATAAGCAGTAAGCACCAAACACTGAACAGATATAATCATGAATTTCATAAGTATTGATCCCTGAAGACTTAAATCATAAAAAATTAATGTTTATTCGGTGTCTTAATGAAGAAAAAAAACGGTTTTCCACAAAAGTACTGTATAAATCTTTCCCAAAGCACATCACAACATGCGGAGGAAAATTTTCTCTTTGGCGAGCTAGCGAAAGTGTTTTTCTACCGTAATTTCTGTCGAAATCCCTTTATGGTGTTAGTCACTCTATCAATGAACTTAAAACTAAAAAATAAATACTAACCTCAGACTTTCATCTTTAGGCATATATGCTAAACATCTTGTCCAGCCTCCCTAGATGGAAGTCAGGAATATAAAAACACTGCTATGTTGCCTGATAACGCAGAGGTCTTCCAAAAAAATCTAATACTGTAATATTAATGTTCACGTTTACATTATTTGTTCAAAGCAGCTTTAGTTGCGCTTACGTTAAAACCAATAACTGTCGCCGAATTTGCTCTATTTGCTAAGTAAAAAATGTGAAACTCATTTTCACCCAAAGTTTTTTGTTTGTTCAATTTTTTAATCAATTTGCATTGCAAAGTGATAAGAGGTCCAAACGACCACGGCACAGCACGAGCAGATAAACAGACTTTGACATACATGAATCAAAGGATGTAAATTCCGTGTTACAAATAAAGAAAGGTGTCAGCTAACTAGCATTTATGAATCCTTTCCTACGGCAAAGCAATACCTCCTAAATTTACGTTAATTGTTTTTTTAAGGACCTTTCAAAATTTTAGAACGATTTTTATACATTAGCGCTTCCAATCATCTCATTTCAATATGGGAGACGGAAGCAGCAGAAAAATAATTAAGTACATGACGTTTTTGTTCTCTTGTTGTAATTAAAAGATGTCGTCTAGTTGGCTATCTTTTACCTTAATATACGTTAAAAGGCAGTGCACTGAATTGTACGATTCCTGATCGTCTGCAAAAAATACTTTAGGGATCTTCAAAGTTATATCGAACGGCAAGTTTTAAAGTCGAACGAGTATTCACCGACAAGTAACTAATCTGGTTAGAAGTGATATAATCGGTCTTTCAAAATATCACATTTTTATTTTGAGTTATCAGTTAAATGAATACTTAATTTTGGGAGTTGAACGGATGTCACTATTTGACATTTGCTGTAAACTGGCCTGAAATAGAAGCACTGAAGAAGGGAAGAAAACTAGTTCAGAAACCTACCGTCAGGTGGTCAAACTTTATATCATTTACTGTTTGTTACTACTTAGCCTGGAGCTAAAATTATCATTCATGAACGGAAGCAAAATTGTAGAAAATTGCTAAAGTTACTTCATTTGTTAATAAAATCATGATATAGATGATACACAGCTTCAAGTTTTCCACGATAGAGAGTGCCTTAAAGGCGGCACTGTGATTCGTATTGCCGGTGATCAGGCCATAAAATGGACGCCTTATGTCATTCCGTTCTCGAAAGTAACCTGACAATTTGGCGTCGAGAGCAATCAGTGAATTTTAAATGTCAACATCACATACAAGTTCCACAGATACAAGCTTGCCAAAGACTGATCGAAAATCGGTAAAGACAACAAATATCCCAACGCCTGTATTGATTTCTTTTACCTATTGATCAGTGTGACCTTCTGTTACACCTACACTCTGTGTAATATCTGCAAAAATAGTATAAAACCAATAAAATGTGATGGTGTACCTGACAACGTCACAATCGGCTGTATGCGGCACTTGAACCACACCAAACCTTTAGCAGATGAGGTTAGTCACGTTTGGTACCTCGGCTTTCTTCCTGTGTAAGACACGCAATCCTAGTTCAGCTTTAACTTACCATAAAGCAATAAGGACAAGTTAAGCATATTTTTAAGCGCAGATTCATACTTTGTGTACATTTTTTTAATTATATGCTGAGCGGTGTTCACAAATTTCCCTGCCTACTAGCCGTTTAATAATTAATTCGGGAAAAAATGGCTTATTAATTCCTGTTGTAGAACAGAACGACTAAATATCCTTTATACACAGCAGCCATATCTGATTCAGTTTGATAATACGGTCGACTAGTTTGTAACGTTTTGTCCATTTTCCATCAGTGTCCCCAGTTTAATCTGTTTCAACACCAGTTCTTAGTTACAACCGCGGTACAAAATTCCTCACAATAAAGGTCTATAGCTACTCTAACGCCCATTATCACCAAAACCCAATAGTGACCAACCGTTTCAATTACCTTATTTCTATTTTTCTTAACTCTGACGGCTCTTTCGTATTCTTGTTTACATAATGCACTATCAGAGAACATAACACTCAAAGGGGGTGCAGATATTAATTGCACGAGTGTTTTTATACCCAAACTTTTTAAAATCATTGTGAAAATCGCTAATGTCACCTAATAACGCCTAAAGTTTCCATTTATTGCGGTAACACTGGGCCCAAGATTAGGCCTCAACAACTTTTGTCAATTTAATCAGTTTATTTGAGATTTTAAAGCCAATCTCTTTCCAAACCCACCATTATTGTTTCATTGGAAACAACCTCATCTCAAAAGACCTTTCTTCATCTAAATTTTGTACTATTTGTGATTTATGCTGATTTTGAATGTTTTACTGACAATTTATCAACTTGCAGTCCATACCCAATTCGAAGCCATACTTCACAAAATCAGAAGCAAAAACCTTCAGACTTATTATATTACATAAGATGTTAGTTAATGATAGCGTATTCACATCACGGTTCCGGTCTTACACAGCAAAATAATTCATAAGTCGAAGATGTTTGAAAAATATTTGTAGAAGGCTCGAAAAGAATGCAAAAGATATAAATGAAAATATAATCATAAAGTCTTATTTGAACAAATGGATAAACAAGACCGTGAGATTGCAACATCCTGTCATATCCGTGAAAGAGATTTAGGAGATGATAAAGTATTAGATGGCTGTCATCTCAAACGGATATACTGAGTTGCATCTTAGAACAAGTGCAACTTAATGACTACAAAATCCAAAAGTTTATACCTGTCATCTTTCAGTATACAGCGCATACCTTTTCATTTAGAATCTAGGTGTGACAGAAGATAATAGACTGTATTCCAAATAATTAGCAGTATATATACTTAATTATCGAACTGATAAATAATTCAAGACGAAACCACACTAAAAGACACAACCTAACGCGATCTTTATCAGCACATAAAGACTTTTCGTAATTTGCATCAATTTTAACTTGGATTTTTTAAGACAAACACTGATCAAACTCGGAAAATTCTGGTCAAAAATACTATTTGACAGCTAGACGATTGATAAAAAGCTTTAGGCTTTAGTCATCGGTTATTCATTTCTCGCGGGGTATTCTGTACGCTGACCATTGCATGCTGCACGCGATCTTTGTATTAATTGTATGCGGCGCCGGTACATCGAAATTGAGTCGCAAAATACTTCTCTCCGGGAAGTTGACTCAAAGCTAAAACGGAAAACACAATTATCGTTATTGTTACACAAGATAGTTCCCTAAAACGGGAAGTATTATTATTGTTATTGTTACTGTTATTATTATCGTTATTGTCATTGTCAGTTGTTATTGCCAAAGATCCTAGTAGAACGAGTAAGAAAATGCTGAATAAAGTCAACAATAAGAAACACGGTTCGAATGTTAACAAAAATATACTGGAAGCAAAGTCTTCAGAAATTCATAAACTTAATTAAACTGTGAACAATGCAGTCAGCGCACGTTGTCGTACAAATTAATAAAACGCTTTATTGTTTTAAAGAATATATAACTGCTATTGAAATAGGTAATTCATAATATAATTTACAATATTTAGTTCTTCAAAAGTTTACATTCAGCCGTAAGATTGGCTCGAAGTAAAAAAGATTCACTTACGCGGGTGTGGTTTGATAGCGGTCGCTCAGTCGAAACGTTGTTTTGTCGTTTTGATAGGAATTAGACAAGTGGGACTAAGAGAGTGATGCAGGCTTTGGCTGCAAGCCCTTCCTTCTTTCCCTCCTCCCCAGTCCCCCTCTTCCATTCTTTTTGTTTGTTTTGCCCCCTCCTTCCCACCCCTTTAGGGCTTGCTACACAGGCTAGCTGTTACTCCACTTACCAGACATTTTATTGACAAACTTCCACCAAGATCTAGCATTGGTCTTTTTAAGGTGCTGAACTTTGTTTGAATATAACTTCTGTTTCCTTGTCTTGATTTCTTTCTTGACTTTATCCCGGTAGGGGTGAAATAGATGGGTGTTGCCGCTGTGAAAGGCCCGCTGACGTTTTACAATCAAGGACTTAAGAAATGACGTCATTCAAGGCTTATGAGATGGATGTAATTTAAAAGACCTCAAAGGGAAGAATTTGTTGATAACTTTGAGATCTTTGAGGTAAAAACCGATGCCAGGTCATCCGTTGAAAGGTGTGAGTGGGCTGTAGGCCAGTCCTGTGAAAGAAGCCAATGGTCACATGGTCACATCCAGACCTGGGAAAGCCGCGCGACCGGCGCTCAGTAGTGCCAGGTCGCGCATTACTGTTATCTTTAGGGTAGGAGATCCCTTCTGGTTGTCAAAGTATATCGTGGTGTAGATGTAAACAGTCATCACTACATGTTATTCGAAAATGTGAAGCTAAAGCTTCTTGCCGTAAACTCCGAAAGGCAATACAGGAAGTTTTATTATATCAACCAACTGAAATCACAAGAGGTGAGAAGAAGCTTTATCATCAAACTTAAGAACAGGTTTGATGCACCTACAGATCTTGAAGATGAAACAGATCCCGATTCAGTGGAATGCTCATGGAAGAAAATAAAGGAGTTTTATACTGACGCTGCAAAGAAAGCTGTTGGCTTTAAGAAAAATAATTCCAAGACTGGTTATCAGATGAAACACCGCCAAAATAATAGCAAGAAGAAAGGAAAAGGAGAAGTTAAATGCAAAGTTATTAAAAGAAAAGTGAATTGAACACAACAGGAGAACAAGAAAAAAAGAGAGAGAAGTGACACGGAGTGTCAAAAAGGATAAGAGAAACTTCATCGAGCCTTGGTTAGCAAGGCAGAAAAAGCAGCAGAGAAAGGAAAATTTAATAAAGTTTACAGGATTAGTAAGCAGCTATGTAATGTGGCAACAACACCAAATACACCATACCAGTAGAAGACAAATAGGGAAAGGTAGTAACAACTAAAAGGGAACAAGGTGCAAGATGGGTACAACACTTCCAAGAACATATTCTGAAGATGGCTGTCGGATAACAGCCGAAATATTAACTCTAAAACATGGAATGGCTTCTCGTTATCATTTTTACAGTACAATTGTATGCCCGAATCAATACATATTCCAAGAAGTCTTTAACCGACCAGATCCCGATGAACCAGCACGTTCACCACCTTCTGAAGTATATCTTGTGATCGACACAAGACCTCCAAATATAGCAAAGGTTCGCTCAGCAATTGAAAACACAAAGAATGGAAAGGCTCCAGGAATCGACTCTCTACAAGCTGAGTTGCTGGAAGCCGATATATGTGCATCAACTAGGGTATTAACAGTAGTATAGTATGCACCGAATTACCCGTATTTTTGCGAGAGAGTCTCATTAACAGGCGCTGGAATACCGTAAAAGCTCTAATAAGCCCCCCCTCTCTAATAAGCCCCCCTCTCTAATAAGCCCCCCCTCTAGAGCCTAAA
>JAODFW020358775.1:0-12193 GCA_027575235.2 Palythoa mutuki | reverse complement strand
TTTGCAAAATTCTCCCACACTGCTGATATTTTAAGTATAGGCCTCAGCTAAGAGAATTTACCAGTATGTCATTTGCCCGGGGGAAGAGGGGAGGGCACTCCCAAAAAAATTGGGTAGGGGTGTGCGGCCCACCCAAAAAATGGCTTGTGTCCTCAGGAACTCACAAAAGTTGTCCAAATTTCAGTAGTACTGTAGGTTGGACACCCTGTACAAGTTGTACTTAAAAATTTATTGGAAGTTTTTAATAATTGCTATGACACTGATGTTTTCAATATTGCATTTTTAATTTAATTTGTAACCAGTGCAACCATTTATTTTTCGTAGGGAAAAGTCTGCAACCATTTTTTTAGGGAAAAGTCTGATTTTCATGACAGTCCACAACAATTTGTATCCATGAGGTACAAAATCAACTGGGTAACTTCCTCATGTAGTTTGCATTTTACTCTGCCTCATGTAGTTTGCATTTTACTCTGCTCAAACAATCAATGAAAATACATAATAATGTCATAGCAGAGGTTCCCAAGCTTGTCATCAAAACAACATCTGGTTTAACTGTAATACAGCTGAAATATTTCTGTGGATTTCAAAATTGGTTTCTTTGAGCACAAAAACGTCAAGGAACCTTCTACGGTAATCAGGGCTCCTAGGCTACCAGAAATTGTGTAGAATAAGGCCTCACCCCACCCCCTGAGGCCCTTTTTTGGAGGCAGGGATAGTACATACATACATACATATTTATTGAGACTCCCTGAAAAGGGCTTTTCAGTCAGAAGAATAACAATATAAGATAATAATACTATAAAATATAATAATAAAAATCTAATTACAAATTATCATAATTTAAACTAATTTAATCTAATATCTTTATTAAATATACTATTAGAAAGTCTTTTTTTAAAATTATTAAGATGTTTAACGTCTTGTAGATCCTTTGTAAGATTATTCCACTGTCTGACACCACGAAAATAAAAACCTCTTTGTCCCGTTGACAATCTGCAGAGTGGAATATTCAAATCTCCGGATCCTCTAGTATTTCTACTATGAATACTAGATCGCTTAACAAAATAATTCGATAAATATTCTGGAACTAATCCATTAATGCATTTAAATGCTAAAACTAAATCATTAAATAAAATCTTCTCAGTGACATTTAACCACTTAAGAGATTTGCGACCCTCAGAAATATGATCAAATTTTCTTAATCCTAAGACTATTCTGGCCGCAAAACAATGACATATAAACTAGGCCTAAGTCTCACGATTTGTTTTTCGTTTTGCCCATATTAATGGCACAAAGTGTTGGGGTTTTATCAAGAACTGAGCTATGTGTTGCAGCAAATCCATTGGTATTTTCTGAAATAGTACTACTGAAAAATACTTTAAAAAACTCGTGGAATGTTTTAGAATTTTAATTTCCGGAAAATACGAACCCTTTTTTTGGGCCATTTTCGTAGCAGCTCCCTTTTCATCGATATATGTTTTTGGTATTTTTCTTCATCTATGTGATATTGGTTTTGCTTTGACTGTTGTTTCGGAAAGTTGAATTTGTTTGCTAGTTGTTACTAACAGCGGAACACCTGTGGAGCACCATACCTTAGAATCTTTCAAAGCCACATCCCACAAGCGTTATGCTTTCACTTTGCTTAGAAGAAATGGTAGAGTGTAACCGTTGAGTTTATTTTGGATAATCTCAATGTGTTTGTTTGTCCATGTGTACCCATACACCAGGAACCAGGTTAAAAACAGTCTGTTACAGATCTCTTTTAGGCAGTGCCTAATTCTATATATTACTCATTTTCTTGCGTTAGGTGGAAGGGTGATTATGGCGACCAGAAGGATAAGTACTTTCCTGCCAACTATTGTGAAGAACTGAACCTAGCTGTTGCTAATGATGAAAACGAGGAAACAAATGAAGTAAGTGAAATGCACACCTTTACATCCTCGCGCAGCATACATTAGTCACCAAGTCCCTGTCAGGAAACTGTGCAAAAGGTCTTGAAAATAAAACATATGGCTTTGAATTCCTGCGAAAAAAATCTCATTGATTTCTACTAATGGTAGTGCTCCAAAGATGTGGACACTCTAAATTTAAAGAAAGATTAGAGTGTAGCGACTGTCACGCATATTGTGTCAAGACACAAAATTGCCAATATAAATATTTTTTGTTCGTAATATTTTTAGCCAAAACACACTAACAGATTTAAGTGACTCTTTTTATCGACTAATTTAAGTGTTGTTCTATGTTTTGTCATCAGTCTCAAGACAAAGATTCAATAACGCCTTTGGGTGCCCTTCAGAAAGATTCTATTGACCTTCAAGGATGCTCTATTGGTATGTGGAACAACACAAAAGTACCTAGGGTTTCTTTTGTAACAACAAGTTTTAAACTCCAAAGAAGAAAAGGGATTTTCACGGTACCTCTGTTCCGTAATTGTCCATTTTCAATTTATTCTCCAATGCTCACACACAAAACCATGGTGTCGAGGCTATGTTTAAAAAATTACAGTAGATAAAAATGTATCAGAATTGAGCACATGGTCTCGACTTGAAAACTGGTTCGTGAGAAATGGAGCATGATTCGTAATTCGGCAATTGTAAGGGTGTATGTGAACTGTTTTGTGCTGGATAGAGATTTCAGAAAGAGTTTTAATAGTAAGATAATGGTGTCATATATTTTAGTGAGAAACTAAATTAGTTTGGAAACAAGCTGATCTAGCAGCAATTACTTTCGCCTTCCAGCATTTAGTAGTATTTTCTGCAGAACTTTTAAGCCGAGCAGGATGCTTGCTTTTACTTGGAAAAAAATATAAAACTACTTGGCTAAAAATCAAAATCTCGGCCGAGGCTATCCTGCCATGTTGGTGAAAACACCGGGTCAAGGAAAAATTAAGAACTGACCCACATCCCCAGCAACACACATTTTAGTTTGATTCGGTATCAAACTCAGGCAGTCCAGCTGCAATGGTTTTCCCCAGTTACCCCTTCAAAATCTACACCATCCATAGACATTTTGCTCAGGTCAGACATACGCCAAATGCAGCAGCCAGAGGATCAGTTCTACCTTGTTTAGCAGCACTGCTTCTGGTCTTGAAGCAGCAATGACTGCAATTATGGTACTGAACATTTGTTACTATTATAACTAACTTTTGTGTAGTTTTAAAGAAATATGAGTGTTAAGTATGGAACAGGGCAGGTCTTGTGAGCTCGACTAGAGTAGGACTGCATGATGCTACTGAACCGAGTCAAGTTTTGCACACTAGAACCAAAACTTAAAAAAAGCGTATACTCAATGGTATTAAATAAACATAACATTTGCTTGTTTCAGAGATGCCCCCACCAAAAAAAGATCAGAAGTATCTACTCCACATCGTAAGAAAGGGTCAAGTGAAGCTGGAAGCTGCTGCCGAAACCCAAGAGGTTTGTAAATTCTTTTATTATGTGACCTTGCAATTTCCTGCATGCTGATTGGTTTACGTGTGGTCTGTCAAAATGCGTTTTCGACCCACAGGCCGTATATGCACGTATTTGGACCGGTTTCCTGGATGTTGATTTTCAGAAAATTTTCAAAAATCGCAAAATTACATAAAAACTATTTTAAAGTACAACCAAATTTTCCGAGGATTTCCGAACTCTTCCGAAGATTTCCGAAAATTTTTAGAGAATCTTCAAAAATCCAAAAATGCGTAAGGAACAGTTTTTTGAACATTTTCGAAGACTGATAGTTCCAATGATTTGTTTGGACGTAGACATGGTACAAATTACCAGAAGTAACAAAAGTCTTATAATAAACAAATTGTTAACCTCGCTTGCTCAGTCTGCTGTCTCGCTGCACTCGATCCGTACTGTCAAGACCGCTGTCTGATATTTTTACTTTGCATACAAACCTTGCACTCGGTTGATTATCTCTTAATATTGAATTATGTCACTAATGCTTTATTTTTGACCAACTGAGTTTGTAGTTTCTGTACCTAGTTGTTAATAGCTGTGGTTACACTAGGCTTTTTTCCTATGGGTTTTAGACAACAACAACACTTTATTTCCCCTTTGGAGTTACATATTTACATTTACATTTATGAAAAAATAAAGTATAGAGGGGACTGGCTGCCTGAAATAACAAAAGCTAATGGGAACAGGCAGCCAGGATTACAAGTTGAAAGATTATTATTTGGTCGGACACGCTCACAGGAATTTGTTTTGTAAGTGTAACCGACAATTCCCAAGTGAAACTGCCGATGGGGAATCTCCAAGTGAAACTGCCGATGGGGAATCTCCATGGATACATCAGAAAGAACAAAAGAATAGCCCATGACAGTTGTCGAGGTAAAAAGCTTGCATACTGGAAGCCCAAGATCAGCTGAACGGATCATGCAGTAAAACTCATTAAACATAGGAAGCCGCCAGCCAAACTACATGTCAATTTTAATATACTCTTCAAGGAAATTGTTCACGTGTAATCAAGAGTGAACCCAAGCCAAACCCAACTCAAGCCGAGCGGGAAAGTTCCTATGCAGAAATGTGTTTCAAATAATCATACATTTTCGTTATTTCTTTTTCTCATCTACACTCATAAAAAAATCGGTTATATGCCCTAAGTAGCACTCAAACCCACGTCTCCCTGTATATTAGTCAGAAGTGCTAACCACTACACCGTCAGGGGCCACCACCCTGGCAACGTAACAGTTTCATGATTAATTGAGTTAGTACGAGAGTTTCCCAACTGGGGCCCAATTTTTTGTCCTTCGAGTTTTCCTTTGCCTCTGTCACCATTTTTAGGGATGAATACAACTGATAATAGGGGGTTTGGGGCAGAGAAAGTTAATATATCATACAATTTCGTCGATCGGTATAGTATTGTTTTTTAATTTTTATACATTGGAGAACTCTTCAATAGACCGTTTGCAGCAAAAGGCCACACGGTACAAAATTTGTCATAGTGGGACGCAAAAGAATGTGCTAGGCTCCACTGGGAAATGTAAAACAAAGAAAAATCACACTTTTTTTTGTTAATTGTGTTTTGTCTTGGAGTTTAGCGCATTCTTTTGTGTCCCAATAAAGCTTATTTTTTATCATGTGACCTCTTGCCACAGAGCGCCTATTCATAAATACGTTTGTTGAAAATCTTCATGTTGATTAAAATTTACCCCAAATTTACCCTGTGTCCTGTAATCAGCGGGCATAACTGTTCTTTACTCAGGAGCTCAATGACTGGATAAAGTGCCTACATGATTGCCTTGCCAGTTCACAGTTGGCAGATAAGGAGGAAATGAGGATTAAACAAAAGTCGATTCAAACAAACATTGACAGAGAATTGTCAGACCTCATTGTTTACTTCCAGCCAGTGCCTTTTGATATTGATGGTAGGTTTGTTGCTGTAAATATTAATCCTTGTCCTGCTATTTCCAACGGCGGCGTGTTTGGCGCAGTTGTAAGATATCTGCCTTCTAACCACAAGGTCCCAGGTTCGATTCCCGGCTCAGTTGAGTGTTGAACATTTGTGTGACCTTCTTTTCCGCCAGAGTTGACTCAGTTTTCCACCCTCCATAGGTCGGTAAAATGAGTACCAGCTTCTGCTGGGGGCTAACCAGTGATGATTTAGCGTCCCATCCAGGGAGTGTTAACGACTCTCATCTGCTTAACACTACAGAAAAAGGAGATAAGCACCGGCTCCAATGGGCCACTTTGGCTCGTAAAAGGATTTAGCTTTTGGCTTTAGCTGCTATTTCCAGTTTCACATAAACCAAGGGATGAATCATTTTGGAGGCCCATATGCAGAACTTTGTGACTAAGATTTAGATATACTTTGTTATATGCTTGGAAGCTCTCTGGCATGCTTTTGACAAAAATCTTATAGTTCAAGCTAAAAAACCAGATCCGCTATTCCTGGTGCTATTTACTGATCGTCATTAAACTCAACATTCTCTACAGGGGTGAAAAACTCTGTTAAACAACTGCTGGTCCATGCTAGGAATCCACCGTAGGCACCAATAATAAAGTTATTGTTATTACTATCTCCTTACTCGCGTGGCTTGTCAGCAACCGGTGATATTCCTTTGTGTGATTCCCATCAATTTGAAGATCCCTAGTACTTTTCGCAGAATACTATCAGTTTGTAATAACGCAGCCATTATTATTAATATTATTTTTATTATTATTATGACTATTATTATTATGACTATTATTATTAATATTATTATTGTTATAACTGATTATTATTATTATTATTGTTATCGTTATTATTATTATAATTATAGGTATTACTGGTAGGCATTGGGAAATGTCATCGTTCCCAGAGACAAGAGTTGACCGATTCATCAACAAAAAGTATTCAAAACAGTTTGTAAGATACCATCAAAAACAGATCAGTCGAGTTTACCCAAAAGGAAGTCGAATTGACTCTTCAAACTATGATCCCTCCATGATGTGGTGCTGTGGAGCTCAGTTGATGGCACTAAACTATCAGACCCCAGGTGAGATCTAATATATGGTTCCTCATAGCTGTAACACCAAATTGACTCTTAAAACTATGATCCCTCCATGATGTGGTGCTGTGGAGCTCAGTTGATGGCACTAAACTATCAGACCCCAGGTAAGATCCAATATATGGTTCCTCATAGCTGTAACACCAAATTGACTCTTCAAACTTATGGCCCCGCCATCATGTGGTGCTGTGGTGCTCAAGTGATGGCACTAAACTATCGGACCCCAGGTAAGACCTGATATGCAGTTCCTCATAGCTGTAACACCAAATTGACTCTTCAAACTTATGGCCCCGCCATCATATGGTACTGTGGTGCTCAACTGATGGCACTTAAACTATCAGACCCCAAGTAAGACCTAATATGTAGATCCTTATAACTGTAACACCCAAATTGACTCTTCAAACTTACTATCCCACCATCATATGGTACTGTGGTGCTCAACTGATGGCACTTAAACTATCAGACCCCGGGTGAGAACTGTATATGGTTCCTCGTACCTGTAAAACTGAATCGAATCTTCAAACTATGACTGATGGTAATGAACTATTAGACCCCAGGTAAGAAATGATCTACTAAACCTCACCCCTGGAATGACTTATGCACCTATTTAATACTTTCTTTGAATAATATAAGATAATTTAGCAATTTAAACCGATTTTAACATATTTTTCCAACACTAATTTTGAAAAATCAAAATAACGTTAGTACATTTATTTCCAGATCGAGCTATGCAACTCAACC
The DNA here is from genome assembly GCA_027575235.2 of Palythoa mutuki. Classification (NCBI taxonomy): domain Eukaryota; kingdom Metazoa; phylum Cnidaria; class Anthozoa; order Zoantharia; family Sphenopidae; genus Palythoa; species Palythoa mutuki. The sequence continues at coordinate 4,974 of JAODFW020358775.1, read as the reverse complement.
ATGGAAAGTTCATGGATAATGGACGGTATGTGGAAGTTATTTTGCAACCCACTGGCACTGGTAGATCCAGGGACAGAAACTAAGTTTTTTAACTACTCAGCAGTTGGGCGAGTAGCATCTGGAAATCACTCGCCTTTAGGACTGAGATTTTACTTGTCCAAACTAAAACTCTTATCAAAAGGAACTTAGATAATGAATTTAAAATAAAGATTACGCTTAATAACCGACATTTCGGAACCACCATGGTTCCACTTTCAAGGAGTTACGAAATTACGTAGCTGAAAAATTCAGTCTAGTCTAAAACATCTATTGTTGTCATAAGTTTAAGAACTGAATTTTTCACCTAGTAAGTAATTTCGTAACTCCTTGAAAATGGAGCCATAGTGGTTCCGAAACGTCGGCTATTAAGCGTAATCTTTTTTTTAAATCCAAACTAAAACGAAACTAAAATAAGGCCGTAGTGAAAAAGCCTCTAACACAAATAGCTTACCTTCTCTTTTAATTAAGACAGCGTTTTGCAGGTTTCTATTCAATACAAATGACATGAAGTTAAACTCTGTGTATACTAACGGAGTTACGGTCAACTAACTTGTTAGTTAATGCAGTGCCATTTTTAGCTCAAACTGGTATGTTCTGATTAACTCTTACTCGTAATTCGGGCGAACTTTTCACGATTTCTGCTTGCCCGACACAAAAATTATTCACCATTGGTGAACGGGCAGATGTTAATTTTCAGCCCTGTTGATCGTTTAATTCTCCACTTTGTACATTTGGACGGAGTACTGGCAGAGGGTTGGAGAAAAGGGATGCCTTTTTTCTCAGATTTGGGTATTTCTTAACATTTCACAATATAATTTCACATGAATAACAGTCCTAAAACGGAGGAAGATAAGGGAGAAAGAGAACTCGTTTTACGACTGTTATGTTGTCACCATTACTGTTATTAGTATTTTTCATCCTGTATTTTTGTGCGATACCTTTGTTGGGTTCAAGGCGTGGATATACATTTGGCCTAAGCTAAGTGGGGTATACTGATAAACCTGGAGGACATTTTTAATCAAAGCTCGCCTGATTTATACATTGCTTTGGTCTTTGTATCATCTCATAATTTTGTTACTTTCAAATCTGAAATTTCTGTTCTTTATTTAGAAGTAATAATCACATCAAGTAAACCGAAGAATTTGCTATCTTTTTTCAACGTTTGCTTACTAATATGTTTTCTTTCTGTTCTTAGTAAAAGGTATGATTTTTTAACTTATAGTTTGTTGAAGAATACAAGATCTTATTTATTTTTGCTTCCCATAATTTTATTCATACCTCATTCGTCCTATAAACTAAGGCACAATTAGACTTGTTTGTTCTTGTAGCTGTGGATATGTGTTAATGCCAGAGTGTCTACGGCAAGATGATTTTGATCCGTACGACAGAGAGCAAGCAAACACAGAACCATGGACCCTCACGATAAAGGTATAGATGTCTTATGTGATTGTTCTCAATCTGCCTTTAATATCTGTAGAAGTGTAAACGCATCAAATATGTAATTGTAACATTTTCAAGTACTGTGGAAATCTTCTGAAAGAGAACTTTCACTTGTCTTAATACTGTGTTTCAATAATCAGGAATTCCGAATTTCAAAATATAGTTCAACTCTGACAACTGGAATCGAAAGTACTTCGAGTTATCAGGGCTTTAAATTATAGGGGTTTTGAAGAAAAGAAAAACAATACTTGATTATAGAGGTTTTATGCTTATACGTGTTTTATTATTTTTAGCAATGTAAGAGCATAAAGACAACAAAACCAAAGAGAACAAAACAAAAGTATTTCAAGTAGTTGCTCTTCTGCATGTTTAGTAGTTATTCTTCAAAATATTAATTTTATAAAACGTTATGACTCAATAGTATGCAAAAGTGAAAATCGACTTCGAGTTATCGAGGGTAACATTACAAAGAAATGTACATGAAGAGAAGTAAAAATCATTGCAAGTTACTGAAGTTAAGTTTACAGAGAATCAGTAACTTAACTGACCAATCAGTAATCGCGTGCCAGACTATATAAGTATTCTAGTGACACACTATTTCTCAGTTGACTGTGAAGATGACTTCCGTACAGGTTTTTGAAACGGCAGTCACCAAAATCGACAACAGTCCTTCTCAGGACTACACTAACTCGAACGATCTGAACATACAATTTTGAGAGAATTATGACAGAAGCAAAATCCAAGGGAAATCACTTCGAGTTAGCAGGGAATTCGAGTTACCGAGGATTCGAACTGTAAAACAAACAAGAGGCCACAAAGTGTCCTTACTCGTGCCGGTTCTTAATGCATTGTGTTTATATACATTCACCTTTGAGGTTTCAATTTCATTTTTTTCCAAACAAACACCCCACCCCATAGATAACAAGTATCCAACTTTTGGTGTCTGTCTCCGATTAAGTAAGCAAAATCTCCGGCCTAACTAGAATTTATCTACTTAAAACAAAATAAAATTTATCTTACCTTTGGTCTTAAAAGCTTAATTTTACCTACCAGACGTTTAGCACAGTTGGTATGTGCGCTGCCTTCTGTGTAGGAGGTCCCCAGTTCGATTCTCAGTGACTCCAACGTCTGTTCCGACCTTCCTCTGATCTGTGTAGCTGTAGCTTTAAATATCCGTAAAACGGAGCACTGACGGAGGGAGGCGGTAAAGGGCGCACCGTTGGCTTCCATTGATAACAGTTCTATGAACTGAAGGAACTACCGACGTTACATAAAGGAACCTTTACCTTTACCAGTGTACAGGGGCAAAAACTCACCAAAGTGTTACCACTGTGTCCTAGTCAGCTTAACGACAGGCCATCCAGTGACCAGAAGACTGCACTATCGCTGACAGATGTTTGGTTCAGATTTGTTATTTTTGACAATGAAAGCAAATTGTTTGAATAAGTGCAAGTAGTTTGAAAATCTCGAATAAAGCAATCTATTGAGAATTTACATTATTAGACGCTCCAGAAATCAGTTGAGACTAAAAAATAAGAGGGTACTGGAGGAAAGCAACCGGATGTTGAGACAAAAGAAAGAGTACTGTGCCACATCATCTTGGCCTAGCTAGAACACTGTACCATATCAGGGGGCAAAGATAGGAAATTCCTCCCTGGCAAATAGGATTCATGCCCTATTTGAACAAAATAAGCGCTTTTTTATAAGAACAACAAGGCTCAAATTGGCCAAAATGTAAGAACAATTTAAGAACAAGCTCAGGCTGAGACTTGATAACTAGGAAAGTTTTTGTGGTAGAAAATTGAATAAAACCTTAGCGATACCACATAAAACATAAAAAGATTCGCTGTAAAGATGGCTCAACAAACAATGAAGGTAGTTCGCCTCTAAGTTCTGTCGTACAAAACATAAGTGGTGCAAAGTGTTTCATTTTCCAATCCCTTATTTTATTATGTTTTTTCTTCATTAAGAACCGCTTAAAGAAATAAGAACAAATTAAGAACAGATTGATGTTGAAATCGCCAAAAAATTAAGAACAATGAGCCTCGGCAAAATTTACTGATTCTTATAAAAAAGCGTGTAATGATTTTTGTGTCCACTACATTGATAGACATTAGCCACAATATTGCCGAGAATGTAAGTGAGTAATGTGACGTGTGTTCGTAACCATCCATCTCAACTTCATGTGACTGTGGTGGCTGGGTGACTGATATTGTTCAGGGACGTGTTCGCTGTATTCTAGAGGCGATTGAAAGTTTTTATTTTGTTTTAAAGACGGTTGCTCAGAAATATGAATGGAGCTATTTATCAGACATCGGAAATTGTACAGTAATATATTTTTATGAACGAAACGTTACATTTCACTTCAGACTCGATGCCGAATTTTGATCAAAGTCAAAATTTTGCTTGTCGGTAGAAACTGTAAATTTGCCGATAAAAATATCTAAAAATTTTGTTGTCTTCATATCTTTACGGTGTATTAAACTTTCAAGAGGTGAGTAGTAGAGGTGACGAAGAAAAGAAGAGATTAATTACTTGTTGGGAGGAAGGTTTTGGCGAACAAAAAAGTGGGCATAGCGAGAATCGAACTAGCGAGAGTAAAGCATGTTGTTACACAGTCAGCCCAATCCCTACTTTCTGATTTGATAACCAAGTGGCCCCATTGGCTATTAGAGCGCCTTTTATTATTTTCTGGGTTTAAAAACTCAAAACCAAAATTAATTCTTAACCATATATTGGCAAAATATCAACCTAATACCCGGAAGGCTAATAAAGACAGTAATTCTTCCAGATCATTGGTGCAAGGCATTTGGTAAAATCAGGGAGAGGAATTGCTTCCACCTTTGTAGAAATGGAGATTGTAGGTGCACCTTATGATAACAACAAGGTTAAAACGTCAACACGAGGTGAGACGATTTACAGAATTGTCACTACAAAAAATAGTTGCTGTATTCAAATCTTCAGGAAAAAATACAAAACTGTCAAATTTGTCGTACCTTTTGAACAAGAAATTTCCCACCTACACCAATATACCATTTAAAATAAAATGTAATCTAAATCTGCTTTAAGTTTCCCGCCCTATTCAGTGTTTTAGAAATGCAATAGGGTGCATTATTACTATTGTTGTTGTTGTTATTATTATTATTATTTTTTTATTATTATTATTTATTATTATTTTTATTGGATGGGTAACCTTCGTTCCTACTAAAGTTCACTCAGCTATCCATCCTTCTGGGGTCGGTAAAATGAGTACCAGCATACTTGGACTGCTTTGAAGTGGCTGTAAAGAAGCTATATGTATGCTTTTGGTCCACTAATGGTAAATGATCATTGTGAAGTGCCTTTGAGCTCCAGAAAAAGGCGCTATATAAATCCCTCACTTTACTTTTTTACTCATTATATTGTTGTTGTTATTTCAGTTATCGTTGTTGTTGTTGTTGTTTTTATTATTATTATTATCATTATCATTATTATTATTATTATTATTATTATTAT
>JAODFW020357757.1:0-12199 GCA_027575235.2 Palythoa mutuki | reverse complement strand
CCTGAGGCGAGGACAAAAAAAATATCAGCGGGGGGGGTTATTTTTTTGTCCTCGCCTCAGTTCTCGCCCGTTTATTAGTCCGCCATCTTGATTTACTGGCTTCGGACGGACTAAAGAGGAAAAATAGGGACTGCTCGTAGTCTACCCATCCTCGGACTCTAAGAAATATTTAACAACGGCCGTAAACTCACGATTTGTAAGATGATAAAGAGTAAACGTGGCTATAGAAGTGGAATATTTATCACATTAAATACACATTTCATATCTTTAACTTTTTCATTTTTTGCCAAACTGAAGTGATTTGTTATTTTTTGCTCCTCGAGCATACGAGTTTACCTCTTGAATAAGTCAATCAAATCGCTTGAACTTTCAATTCAATATTCTGTTGTCACTGATTGTATTTTAATAATTTAAGGCAGGAAAATCTTGTTTGTTAAGGAAGTAATACATTTGTGTTACAACACACAAGTCTGCTTTTTTGGAAATCTGTAGCAAAGATAATCACATTCGAACGAGCAAGCATGTGTGTTTTGATTGCTGTTACTACAAAATATAAACGTTTATAAAGGCAGCAAAACATTAACTTTTATTAACGGTAAAACTACTTTAACCACATATTTTCAGAATTAAAAATTCAAATCATTTGTTTACAGCTACCAATCCGATATCGTATTCACTTAGCAAAACTTAAATGATAAAAGTATTCATGCTTTAAACTGCTTCTTTATCACAGATACACGGCGGCTCATGGAAAGTCGCTCAGTCTTAATACTGATACTCACTAATATGACTTGTAAAGCAGCATGGAGTTGATAAAAACCCTGTGGCTTTTAGTTTGAATAACTTGGATTTATGTGGTTTTTGGTCAAAATCGTTGTCTATTTCCATTTTATTTGTTCGGAAAAAACGTTATTTCAAAAGTCAAAAAACAACAATTTTGAATTAAAAGATCGAACTTAAATCAATATTAAATTTCTTCAATTTTTGAAACACTTTCGCAGTATAATTAATTGCTCAATCTGCATTCATTTTGGTACGGTTTACGTTAGAAGAAACGACCATGCAGTTTTTACTTTTAGTATAATCTATAAACGTACTTTCTTTCTAAATACAGAAAAGATGATAATTATGCTCTTGGTTTGATATACCTTGATTTGTTTGGGGAAAGTGGCACAGTCAAAATATTCTCAAATCATTTAAATCAATGAATAATTTAAAGGCAGGCAAAAATCAAATTTGTTTTGGTGGGCATTGATGAAGAATGTTTGTAATTGCAGGCCCACACTGCGAAAAAGTGATAAGAGATCACTTGGACATGTCAATTTCTCCTTTCTGGGAATTAAAATTTTATGTATGCATCGCAAACGAGGTGCAATCAAGCAAAGGCGGCTTTATTAACAAAACTGCAAACAATAAGCTTAACTTAAAAGCCATTATCCCTTTATATTTTCATTACAAAAGGTCTCATTTTAGGTATAAGTAGGAGATTGCGTAGAGCGTAGATTGCAAAACGCTCTTGGGGATCTTGTGGTAAGAATTACATGACCTAAGCCGGTAACCTCGTGTGAAAGAGTTCAATTTAGTTATGAGGCGTAGTAGACGCGCTAGCGAAGATTCACTTTTTAATCAAGCAATCGAAGAAAATGATCAAGCACAAATAAGATTTGCTTTGAAGTACTTCAGTTGCAAAGTGAACGACCAGGACGAAAATGGAGTCACTGCGCTGCACAGAAGTTGCATGTATGGTCGATTGGAGATTGCACGGTTATTACTCGACCACGGAGTTGAGCTCGAAGCCAGAGACTCAAAAGGTTGGACGGCTCTTCATTTTGCTGCAAATGGAGGGCATCTCGAGTTGGCCAACTTTCTCATATCTTCATGTGCCAACGTCACTGCGATGACTTACGATGGTAAATTGGCCATCGATCTCGCAAAAGGAGAAGGAATGATATTCTTGTTGTCAGCTGCTATAATTCAAGCCGGAAAAGAAGAACTTTTATTCCGGTACATGGACGATTCAGTCAGCAGCTTGCAGTCGCTTCAAGAAGAAGATGAAAACCAAAACGGACTTCTCTGTCAAAGATCGGCGTCGCTCGAACCATTACGAGCTCTGTCGGGAGATCTCAAACGCGCAAGCCTTGAGCTGATGTCAGGAAGTTTTGGTGCGTATTTAGACGAAAAGTTTAACCTAAAATCTTCGTTGGTTAGTGTTGGAATTGTAAGCGAGGAAGAACTAAAACAATCAAAGTCTCAAATCAGTAAATGCCCGAAAAAGTGTGCATCCAGTGCTGCATTGGAAGGTTCTCATGGCTCTAAAGCATCGCAAAGCCGACCTAAATTGTGTTCTTTTAATTCTTCATTTTCTACTGACGTGCTACAACGGTCAGCAGTAAGCGAGACAAATTTGGCAGGTGCTGATGTGCTCGGCGAGAATCTACCTGGAACAGCAACCAATATAAATAGGGTGAAAAACTTTGTTGACTTGAAAATGCTAGGATCCGATATTTCAATGTGAGTTTTCTGCCAAGGTAACTTATAACGATGGAGTTTCATCCATGTGTGTGTGTATTTTATTCGGTTTGACACAAGGTAAGAACGATCACAAATGCGGCCAAGCATTGTGCAAAACGTATTTGATTGCAGTCCACACAGAACGTGCTAGAACCTTAGCTTTAAGCAAGATTTGCAATTCGAAAAAACATTTTGTTTGAATGCAACTTATCTCACAAGCTCCAAGGCTAGATATTGATATATTAATTGAACGCACAAAAACAAGACAAAAAAACAACCTGCTGAATTGATATTGGTGGTAATCGTTCATGCATCATTAAAAATCTTTCGTCAGGAACTGAGAGTTATTTTTTTAAAAACTCAATTATAACAACAAATCTAGCTAGCGAATAAAAAAATCCTTAAATTTGAGTTCTTTAGATGAAGTTCAAAAAAGTGTTAGTACAAATATATATTTTTCATAGGGTAGAGCAGTGTGTTTTTGTATGCACTCATTTGCATTATTTTCTAAGCTGGGATATTTGTTCTTGTACGTTCAAGCTCGGATACACGTTTCTACGGATAAACAAGCATCTAGCTGGAAGTAAGTTATTGACTTGGTCAAGTATCTTTAAATCCCGCAATCGGGATAAACTTTCACAAGCTCGGACAATTAGATATGAAACGGACAGAAGCAATCAATTCTTTGGAATAGAAACTAAAAAATATATACCAAAATTAAGCAGAAGATCCACTGTTTAATAAGTTCGTGGTAGATTTTATATTTAAGACCTTGAAAGCTATAGTTCTGTATAAACAGAGGTCAGCGAAATATTCGAACTTTACTGAAATGTTAACAAAGTTTTTATTTTGAGACACAGTTGTCAGTTCATCAAATGGGAGCCTGATATCTCGATTGAAACAGATGAAACGACTTAAAATATTGGCATTGATGAAGTATATTTTCTCATTCAAGACCAGAGAGAATTAACAAATATAGGTTTTGATACTTATGCTTGAGTGATTGACAAAGAAAATACTTTAAATCTTTATATATTTTTATATTCATACGTATTGTACTTGTATCTTATGTCCAAATTGTACCCAAATGTACAAGTTAAAGATGAAATTTGTAACACGAAACGCAGAAGTTATTTTATACTGATATTCCATTGACACTAATGAAAATAAATCACTTCAAAATTCCAACGTTTGCTTATTAAACATGTTACAAGCCGTGATGCACGCAAATCAGTCCTTTCATGCGAATAAATATTTTTGATAGTTTGCCGGCAGCCTTTATGAAAAGCAAACAATCGCCAGTAATTAACTTTTTTTCACTCTCTATTCAAACGAGGTTTTTATAATCCTGCTAATAATTCGCTTTGGATGCTTTGCGGAAATCGTAGAGTTAACTTGAAAGGCAGCGATAATTAGATCGGGTGTTTATGTTTGCATTCAACTTGTTTTGCTAATGTTCCCTCGTCCAAAAAGACAAATGAATGTCATTATCTCGGATTTAATAGGTATACACTTTTTCCACTTCTACAGATGCGCTTTAAAAGTGTAGTACTTTCTTTTGATTTTGCCTGACATTTGCTACACGAAGACAAAGGAAATGTGATTATTGTTGACTGTTAAGTTGCAATATTCCGTGTAGCCAAACCGTGTACTCATGAAATTGAAAAGCTTTAACAATTCTGCTGGTGCAGTTGCGCTAATATACCTGCAGTTTCAATCAGTTTCACAACAATTATCGCGGCTGGAGAAGTTTAAATGTCCCACAAACGTAGACATTTTATCGGCTTTTTACGTGGTATTCATTCAAATACCTCATTTGAGATTTATACATTTCCAAATTAAGTTTGCAATTTATTTTATCCAGCGTATTTTTAACAAACTAGCTTGTATGAATGCCGCTGAGACAACACACCTCTATGGAAGCACTCCATGTGGGACACCGCTGTGTTTACGCAACAAAACAACTAAGCACAAACTTAATTGTTAAACACCTCCAAAAGAACCATTCATTGTACTTGTCTGAAAAGGCAGATTTAGTAAATTTTCAAAGTATTTCATCAAACTTGGAAGGTTCACCACTTTCGGCATTAATACTTAAAAGTTGGGAAAGTCACTGAAAAAATTGTTTGCACATTTAACTTTTTAGAATAAGATATTACTGGTCTCGGTTTCGAAATCAGTGAGAATTATTTCAAATTTTCCCAGTGGAGCAGATACATAAAGGAACTTTTCTTTATAGATTATTAGAAGATAATGCTACAAGAACAAGTATTTATGTCTTTTGATCTTTTGAGACAGACGGCTTGCAATTATAAAAAGACTATATACTATAATATTCAAGCCGCTATTGTCATTGCTCGGCTGGCCAGCCTGGTATTCAGACAAGCAGGCAAAAACTGAACTATAAAAGTGATGGAGAAATGAAAAGAATTGAAGCATATTAGTTGTTACAATATCTTAAACCAACTAAAGCCGAAGCTAAGTTGGTCTGTAGGAATTGAGATCAAAATCTGCCGGATTGAAAATTTACGAAGAATAGTAAAAATTATGCAATCACAACTCATTATAATTAAAAATTATGTCGTTAGCTTTAACAAAAATAAAAGAGCGTTTCAATAATTATTACATATCGTTTGCTTCTGGGTTCTTCGCAAAAATCAAAAGGTGAAAGATTGATTAGAGTGTATTGTGAAGCCTTGAGGATTAGTTTTTCTTTTGTCTTGCAAGACAGTTTAGCGACCGCGTTTTTTGTTCTTCACTTCTTGTCGAACTGACCTCTGTAATAAGGATGTATTGACGTTTGTTTACGACGTTGTACTTGTATTAACGTGGTTCATTTCGTTAATAATCATAATTATTTCAACAATTTAAGTGTAGTATGAAAACTTTGCGGTCATTTCCTAAATATTATCGAGTTTTCTCAAGTGTGGAAGAAACCTTCGTGGGGATGAGCTTACGGTTTCGCAGCTAATATGAAGAATAAAAAGATAGCGTACGAAATATCACCAAAGAAGCACAAAAAATTTAGAAAACTTTTATGGGTTCTGGCCAAGAAGGTAAGGAGAAAATATTTAGAGAAAACACGAGGAAGGCTTTTTTAACCCTTTGCTATTTCCGCGTGCCAACAGTATCAGTCAAAATGAAAATTTGTCCACCTCAATTCATTGTACACTGATTGAATCTGCTCTTCAGGACGAGCAAAATGAATGGTCATTTTATAGTGTTTCATCAACTGGTTCAAAAATTGAGGCAATTTTTGTTTGTGCGATATTGGTTTGTGGTTTTGGCAAAATGAGGATTAAGATAACCATGGCGGCCTGGCTAACTGCACAACTGCGTAATAGATTCTCAATTTAATAGCAATGAAATCCTAACGAACATAAATTGATAGTTTAACTTCAAAATAATACGCAAAGGTATATTTATTCGTTTTTGCAATTTCGGTCAATTCAGCGTGATATTCGAAGCTGCTGTCACGTCAAAAATGAAATGTATAAATGAAACTTGCAGCAAATTTGTGTATAAGTCTATCATTCAAAACAGTAAAAGAGATTACTTCGTAAACAATTAAAAATTAAAATAGCTTGAAAGGCTGATATTGGTTAAGCCCCGAGGTATCGCGTGTGCAAACTGACGAATCAATATCAAAATTCACCGAATATTGTCAATAAATCCATCGCCCATAAAACACAAGGGAATGACTCATACTTATATGATGATCTTAGTTTGACCAATGCACCGCCTCAAAAAACAGGAAAAAGTTCAGGTGGTTAAATAAAAAACGCTGATTTTCATTGTATTTTAGTCTCTGATCCGCCCTTCAGTGAATGCGGAATATAAAACATCATTGGAATGGTTACATAGAACTCAAAATATTTATCTTCTATAACTTATCTTAGCAGAGGCATCACTGTTAAGACATGTTATTAAAACTAATTTAACTCTTTCTAGCTATCCGGTCTGTAATGACTCGTGCTGTTTTAAACGAAGTTTCTAAAGGTCCCTTTAAACGGACCAAACATGTTCGTCAAACATTATCCAACATTGTTGGGTGATGTTGGACGGTATTTGATTAGTGTAGGATTGTGTGGGATGGTGGAGTGTCCAAACGAACCCAACACCATCCAACAATATTGGATTTCGTTACTGGGACCCATGATTTTGGTCATGCGAACGAAAATGTTGGACAATGTTGGATGAAAAGTTTGAACAAAGTCAAACTTTATCCAACACCGTCGAACATGTTTGATCGTGCTGTTCAAACGGGCCAGACATGTTGCGTCCATGAATATTGGATAATGTTTGACCAGGCCTTAAGTAATTAGAAATGTGCGACTCTTTGGATCTGTAGGCATTATGGGTTAGGTAAGAAATGTTACTAAATTTGCGGAGGGAAATGGGTGGCTGTAAGGTGACCAACCTACTAGCAGTTCCTTCATCAAAATTAACATTGTCGTTATCGTCATCGTTATTGTCAACATCATCGCCAACGTTTATCCTCAACGTATTATCATCATTACCATTAAGATAACTAAGATAATTCTTAATGCATACATTCTAGCTTAGGGATAAACGTATTTGTCTTTAATATAATGCGACAAAGTGGTGATCTTTTCATTTCAACATTATCACCACCACCACCACCATCGTCCGATCATCATCATTATCACCATCATTACTATCATTATCAACAACAACATCGTCTTTAACATCATCAAAACCACCATCACCCCAATCACCATCATCAACAACACCAACATCATCATCACCAACATCATCAAAGATGTTGTTACATAGGGAAATTTTCTTGCAACTTATGCCGCAACAATGGCGACATCATCGCAAGACCATTTGCGAGATACATGCACGTACCACATTGCAACTTGCCTCGCTGGACTTGACAGAAAATAAAAAATCGCTCAACATTTTCAATTCCACTGACTTTTCTCGCTAGTTTTGGTTGCATTGCCAGTCGCAGAGAAGCGTATTGATGTGTTTGTGGCGAGATCCACGATCCAACTTCCTCCAAAACGAATCACAAGCATTTGCGCATCCCGATTCACTAACATTTCGGCAACGTTATCTAGCTAGATTGCATGTGGAAACGACACAAAAGTAAGTGGATTTAATTTACTAAAAGACTGTTGCTCACTGCATTAATTATTATTGGTTGTATGTTGAAATTTTTCCTCTGAAGGTTATGATTCTTGGGATCGTTGTTTTTCACAAATATCGAGTTTTGTTTCCAGAGGGTCTAGATAGTAGCAGACTGGCAGTAAATCTAAAGAAAACGTTTAAACTAGACATGTTTTGTCAAGTCAGCTGCCATCGTCTACAACAAAGCTCATAAAATTAAAATTATCTTTGTAAACTCTCAAATAACACCGTGTAATTATCATTTTTCAGTTATTATATATCACTTTCTGAACTTTGTTGTACACTGCTGATGATAGCAACGGCGACTTGCCCCAACATGTTTAGTTTAAAAATCGTGGTTATTTTTTAGAATTTTATTTTAAGTAAGGAGTAACAAATTGAGAGTAGTCGGTGCCTATTTGTTCTTTCACAATTGTTTAATAATAATAGTTTTTCTGCTTGAATGCGTTTCAAATATGACCTCTTCTATGGTACTGGTCAGTAATCCAGTGTTCTGTTTTGAATATGAAAATTAAATATTTGTGGTCTTTATACCATGTGCTTTAATCAATTTGAGGCGTTCCTCTAGAGGGCGGGGAAAATCCCAAACAACAACATAGCATGCATTACTTAAATAAACCAACTCATCAAAAAATCATTATTCAGTAACTTTCTAGAAAATAGTTTTGCTATATAAATGATAAAAGAGTACGACATCTCGGCCTCTCCGAGGTCATGCATCTTTCAAAACGTCCTACTCTTGTAGCTAATTTTATAATATAGACATCAACAAATTCTATAATTAAAATATAAATTAAACGAAATAATGAAATAATAACGAAATAATGGAAGTATCAAGGTTCCGTAAGAAAATCTTTTTGCCAACTCTTAGCATCTGTTGATTGGTGGTAAAAACAATGACACGACACGTACAAACAGGGAGTTAATTTCTGTGAAGATGCGTGGAAATAACTGTTGTACGTGACAAATATTCGGAATGAAACTCCAAGCGCTTCCTGTTCTTTGTGATTTCTATAAAAAATATGCAATATAAAGAAAACAATTATTAAAGGTTATAAAAAACGCTTACACAACAAACTTCTTGGCTCAGTGGGAGTCTTGCCTCAAGAAAAGATTATGGCGCCTTCACACCAGAGAAACGTGTTTACTTACACTGTGATTAATGAAACTGGGTTTAAGTGAACAGTTTTACTCGACTGTCCCGTTCACAATTGTACAAACCCGACTAAACACGTTTAATAGTGTGTGTGCGTGTCTTGCAGGCTCCAAGCTCCTCATTTTCATATCCTGATGCTTTTATGTAGTTTCTTATCTCTACCCATATCAGTTTTTTTGTTATACAAGTCTTTCTTGGATGTTTCACTCTTCTCACTCAACATCGTCTCTTCGTTTTTCTCTTCGTTTTCCGCTTCAGCTCGCCATAATCTTTAGAAAGGTTTTAAACTACCCCTAGAAGTAGTTTAGTTAAACGCAATTTAAAGGTGTTTAAAGACATGTGCACGGACCATGTGAACGCGAAAAAATTAAACGTGTTTACTGAATAACAGGTTTAAGGGTCTGGTGTGAACAGGGTGCTAAAGGTAGAATAAAAAGCAGAATGAAAAACGTTTAGCTTATAAAAAACAACTATAAAAGATAGCAATGAACATTAATTTTTTAAACTCAAGTTGGTTTTGTTCAGAACTTGCCGGCACATTTAACAGCTTTTGTTTGTAAAAATGAAGTTCACAAAGAGCAATTGAAGCGATACATCAGACTTTGATAAATGATTTATTAGTCTCTTGTCTTAAGCCATATTACTGATTATATAAAATGCTAGAATATTCTACTTCAAGTTTTCAATGTGTTTTACCAAGTGTATCTCGTGTATATAAATGTTACTATTTGTCTTGTAATTAGCCCCTTGGATTTCACAAAAAATCGGCATGTTTGAAGACGACCAAGCAACCAAAACATTTATATTTGTATTCATGATAACTTTTTAAACAACAAAAGTGTCTTGCTGCGCCTGTGCTGCCAATGAATGTGGATATAATTAAAAGATTTATTACTATTCTGATTAATTACGATAAGAACAGATTTTTGTGATTCTTAACACATCGTATAAATTGCCATTTATAGCAAGCCTTAGCTAAACATGATATGTATGAGTGCAACAATTAAGTAGTTAAATAGCAAGTATAAAGAGAGTTTCGAGAACTTTCTATTCTAAGTATAAGCAATTGTAACTTACGATGCAAACAAACGCTCCTTAAAACAATATTGAAATTAAAATGTAAAATATGCCGAACGTGTTTGAAAGAAAGAGTCTCAAAATTTTATAAAAAGTTAGCAAGTGTCGTAAGCGACAAGAGGTTTACCCGGCCACACAAAGGGGGACAAACTAATTGATATTTTTCCTTAACCTTAAGAAGAATTTGTGGGTTAAGGATGAAAATATAAAAGGGAATGTTAATACTGTATTAGTAAAGTAACAAAATAAAGCTGCGAGATTCTTCAAATTGAAACTATAACTAAAAAGCAAATGGACAAAAGGATGAAATAGACCATTTTATTTTTTATTTATGAAGATTTTCAGATGACATCACAGGGAGAAATAACAATAGGACACGGGATCCCTTGCAAAGGTTGAAACTCCTTTGGTCGACATTAAGCAACGAGGAAAAAAATTTACAATTTAACATTGACAATTTAACATGAGTAGAAAATGTAATATATAGAAAGTAACAATAGTTGTTGCAAGAAGTACAGATAAGACGCGTAAATAAATTCAAAATTGCTAAGAACATAGGGTACGAAAAGCCATGAAGACGTTTCCTAAAAGTTACTAAACTTCTACATGAAGTCGAGGCTAAGGGTGCACGTGAGCTGGAACAGTTGGAGAAGTTGAAATAATTATTATAAGAACGACGATGATTATTAGCATGTCTGTTATTTCCACTTCTTTAATTGTGCCAGCTCACTCTTAGCCTCGGTTTCATGTTTAAGGCTAGGTTACCTTTTGGGAACTATGAAATAGCCTATTAAATCGACTTTAATGGCCCCAAAATTTGAAAACTGAAAACACAATGAATGCTTAGAGAAATTTCGTAGTAAATCACCCATTTTTGACATTTTGTCTCGTTTTTTTAGAAAGGGTTGGAAATGAGTTATTCGACGGTTAACAGTTTCGTAATTATTAGCTATTCTTAGCAAAATAATTAACTTTGCAACTTTCAACAGCTTAATAATAGTTTGTTTATGCAGCTGTCTTAAAACTTGAATCGGGGTAAATGACATGTGATATTGCTTTTTTTAAAAAGATTTTACTCTTGAAAACTTTGTTCATCTGAAAATTATTTCTTAACAAAAAAAATCAGTTGCTTGGGCTTGGAGCTTTCCCAAAGAATTTTTTAGTTTAGATAGCTTGTAAAATGTCACAAGCTGCAAGTTTACGAATTTAGTTGTTCTGTTTCATCTTTAGCCTGCTCTTGAACAGTTGAACAGGTGAGTAAATTTTCTTTTGTAACACACTTTGAGTCAGCCAATGAGGAGGCTCTGCTCTCAATAATGCGGGGCGTTATGCCGTGGTAACAGAATAGTAGGACTTTATCTACTGCTGTATTTATGATGATCATTTGGCAACTGTAACGTTTTCCTTCACTGGCAGCAGGAAATAATGAAAACTAAATTCACATTCTTTTTGTTTATATTTTTTGGAAATTGGGCTCACTGCTGTTCTTATTGGTTTGAAGATGAGGTAGGAGAACTTTTGTTTGTCAGTTCATAAATTAAATGCCGGCTATGCAGAAATATAAAATAAGAAAATGTTTTGTTTGATTAAGCTGCTATTATTAAGTATTTGATTCAGCTGACCCCTACAACATCGTATTCAAGCTTTTTCAAACTTTATATTTTGATTTAAATTGCAATTATATATTTAGGCCTGACCCGAATAGCAAAGATAACTTGGTTCTCCGGGTTTTTTGTCTACAGCGGCCGTAACTAATATTGTTGTCGAAAACTGATTATTTTCAGGATATCTTCAGCACCGATAAACTCACCCGACCTGCTTGCAGTTTCTTTTCGTAGTTTCTCGGTTCACTTCTTTCCAATACTCTGCAATCTATGGATGTGCTGCATCAGTTATGTATATAGAACATTGTATGTACTTCATCTCTTCATGATGAACAGAACACAGAAAATATACATATATATTTTCTCGTGGGCAGGGACATTTTGCTAAAAAATAAGTTCTGCTCGCCAGAAGTTATTTTGTCCACAAATTACAAGGAAAAATGTTGACCACTCAAGGCAAAATTCCAGTTTGGTGTTTTGTATACCGTAAAATCCCACGTTCTAGGCCCGGCCCCGCCAGTTTTAATTCCCCCAGATATAAGCCCATCCATTTGCCAACGAAGATATTATTCCGGATATAAGCCCATTCGGGCCTATAAGAGAGACGTTTCTTAGGGGAAAAACGTGGGAAAAATCAATAGTTTGGCAAATGATTTTAGGAAATAAAAACGATTTGTAGAAACGTAAAATGTTA
>JAODFW020356738.1:0-12200 GCA_027575235.2 Palythoa mutuki | reverse complement strand
ATCTTTTTATGTTTTATGCTGTATCGCTAAGTTTTAGTCAATTTTCTACCACAAAACTTTCCTAGTTATCAAGCCTCGGCCTGAGCTTGTTCTTAAATTGTTCCTAAATTTTGGCAAATTTGAGCCTCGTTAAACATTCATATAAAGTTGTTCTTATAAAAAAAGCGTGTAACGCTTATTGTTGCCATTCATCGCGGCAACTTTGTGCCCCAGAGTAAATATCATACGTTTAACTTTTATTTTGCAGCTCATAAACACTGAGAACTGGACTGGCTGGGGGTTTTAGATAAACGCTTGACATTTCCTTAACAAAAAAAATATGTCGCTGTTTGTTTTTTTGGCAATTTTCATACCAAACGCGATAATCGTTACCGTGGGAGCAGAAAACTCAAGCTTTTCTTGTATCCGAAGCAAAAACGATAGTGTCACAATTTCCTGTCAAGGTGAGTATTTCTAAGCCGTTTTTCCTCGAATTTTCAATTTATGGTTTACTGTTACTATTACTATCACTATCACTATGTTTGATCTTTTTATCCATCAGAGAGGTTAAAGGTTTCTTTGAACATTTAATGCACTTACACCTGTCACTCAACAGCTCCAGGCATTTCATACCACATGAGCAAAACTGTAGGCACTTACGCCAGCTGTAACGATGTTTGCCAGTCACGTGATCTTACCTGCACAGCAAAGAATCATGGGTTTACAAATCAAAACATTCTTCAAATTTTTGAAGCAGTGCTTGGAGAACCTTGCGATTTGCAATCTATGGAGTGTGTAAAGGATTACTTGAAGCATACGCGTGGACCACTTTTCAACTCCAAATATCAATGCTGCTCAGGATGGCAAGGAATTCCAAAAGTAATCAATTGTAAACTAAAACCAGGGAAAAGTTATATGCGGAGACTTTGTCCCTGTATCTCGGGTAAGAAAGAATTGTCCCCGGGGGGAGGGTTACTCCCTATATTCATACGATAGGGATGCTCGTCGTATTTTTTAGGGGTTAAAATTGGCAATTTAGTATTTTTTAGGGGTTTTCAGAGAAAAATCAATGTTATTACATTGAAACGGTATTTTTTAGGGGTGCAAAAACAAAACGACTGAGTCTTATTTTTTCGGTTTCCTTCTGCTCTTATTAAAATCATCCAAAACAAAACTAAACAATATGCTATGAGGTATTTTTAGGGTCAAAATTTTTACGCTTTGGTATTTTTTAGGGTATATTTTCACATTTCCCGACGAGCATCCCTATCCTATTTACGCCTAAGTACCCCCCCGGGTCTTGAGCTCAATGAAATATCAATATACTTCACTCACCCAATTTTACAGGGAAAGGAAACGTAAGTTTAGTAATTAGCACTTTTAAAATTCAGTATTTTATGCTGACAAACTGAGACACATCGTACGAAATGAGCTTTTACATTTTGTTATATTACAATTGTCCTTGTGTTCGCCCGGGTACTTGGTGTGTATTATATGACAAATCTATGCAGGATCGAATTTCTACTGTAAGGTTTGAGAGCTCGTGGCTCGTAGTTAAATATTTCGTTTTTAAAAAGAAAGATGTCCTGATACTTTATAATTTAACAGAGAATAAAAACATGATGATAACAGAAATGTTGAGAATAAGACGCGAAAGATAGATAAATGTCAAGAAATTAGAAGAGAGGTAGAAGGTTGTGGAACATCAAGACCTCTGTAGTAATTCAGTGTCAGTTACCAGAAACTTGCCTGAACATCTGTGCACAGTTCGGGGAGCACCAAAAGGGTGGAGCTCCTACAAAAGACATGCTTACTCGACACAGCGAGAATCTTAGGAAAAGTAATGGAGGCATGAAGCTGCGAGATAGCTTGCCCTCAGTGCTAGAAATAACCCTAGTAAACCATGTAAAACTGTATAAAATGTTTAAACAATAACAATTTATTGACTCATGTGAATTTTCATCTGCGCTTTGAATGATACCATTGGTTGCGATGTTTTCTGAAAAATTGTTATTTAATTGCCTGAGCCAGGCGTTCAGAAACGTTGCTACTTCCTCGTATATTGTGCTGTTTTAAGGGATGTTTGTATGATACCGGGGCGAGCTTCGATCCGGAATGAAAAAAAAAATGGATAAAGTATTTATATATGAAAAAGTTTCCAAAACGAACTCGTGCCGGAATGAAGTCAGAAGAAGCCGAGAGCCCGCAATAGGGCAGCAGTAAACCAAAGAAAAACGAGAATGCGCGTGCTCTGCGCATTTCAGTCTTGCACTGCGCCGGTATAAGCTCGTGCGCTTTTTACAACGGATAATGTCGTACCGGAATGAAGCTCTCCAGCCGGTGCAGGAACCGGAGTCAGAATTCGTGTGACTGATTCCGATAATGTACTTCTTAGTGGTGAATCATGTAAACGAATACAGAATCATAACAGGAACCGGGGCGAACTCATTCCGGTACGTAAAACGGTCAGGTTTATCAACGATTTGCATTCATTTTCCTAAACCAAAACCCAGGGCATTCTGGCAGGCTTGTAATATGAGATAGGAAGAAGATTAGGGGTGGTTGTCTGAAAAATAGGGATTTTTAGCATCAAACAGCAAGAAAATGGGGGTAGATTTTGATTTAGCAATGACGATGCCGCTTACCTTTCTATCACTTACATTCAAACAGAAACGTTATTAAATGAAAACTAGTCAATAAGAATGATAGACTGGGAGAGATTGTACAGTTCTCGTTCTGAAAATGCCTTTTATGAGACTTGAAGCCACTTGCGCATGCATTGTCGTCACCCTCAGAAGAAGAATACAAATTGAATGATCGTCTAGCTATTAATCAGTCCACCTTTAACCTCCTGATGCAGAATGCATGTCAACCAATTTTAATGGTACCACTGAGCTGCACTCACGATCAATCATCACAAAGAGAAAAAACTGAGGGGATTTTAGGGAAAACCTAAATACAGGTCTGTGCGCAGAGGGCCTAGTGGTGCACCGGAATGGGCGCGAACGCATCTTCCTATAGGATTGAGAAAATATTTTTGTTTTATTTTAAAAAGAAACTTAAAATCCTGAGCAGATGTCTGAGAGAGAAACTTAAGATAACATACCACACACGGATAGAGCTAGCACAGTCTTGTATAATTTTTAGTGAAGACAGGTAAAAACCACAACCTACTCAGGTCAAGGAACGAAAAATAACAATCGCAAAAGCAGCAAATTATCACAAAAAAGACTCGGATTTGTACTTACTTTAATCTCCCTAGAGATTAAAACGCAGAGGGCGTGGTTTCATACAACCTGGAATTTTAAAGTTTCCCGCAAAACGTATGCCCCATGACCCTTTAGAATGCTCATGCTTTTTAGAATGCTCATGCTTTCGGCGCTCGCTGCAAACTCCTACGAAAAATCTTGCGTATGGGCCTGAAATAAGCTGCAAAAATTGGGAAAGCAAAACTGAAAGTGTTCGAAAGCCAAAGGAAAACAAAGCGCCCGTTGTAAATCAACAAAGTGTGGTATAAAAATTTGAATGTGGCCTATTGCATGCCTGCTATATTGGCTTTACACGGAGGCACCTGTATCAAAGGATTGACGAGCACAGAAGATCAAACATTGGAAGACATATAAATGGACATACAAGAACTCGCTAAACACTTCAACATCTTAAAGCCTGTAAAAGCAAGTTGAATTGTTTAATTTACGAAAATCCAACACTTAACATCCAATCAGATTCGATAAGATCAAAACTATTTTCATGAGGATATTGTTATTAATATTCTGTTTAGTTTATAGATCGTTTTTCATTCGTATTACCATATTACTGTTGATAATGACGACAAGTGTTCGTCGAAACGTCCAGCTCCTTTCGCTCATTTTCTTAATTATTTGTTACAAAGCAAGAATAATTAGGAGTTTTAGGACCACTATATAATGCCTGCAAAAACATTTTCCCATCCTTTTCAAATTTGATGTTGGTCTCGTCCTCGTCCTCGAAATTTCAAATCGATGATCGACAATCACACTGACTATGTGACTGATAGCAAAACTACAAACCAGCTTTTTTGTTTATTATTGACATGTTCAACGCAGAATGTTTCAAAATAGTGTTATACTTATGCAATAAGGATAGCTTCAAATTATCTTTCACGGGTTGATAACTCCCATCTTTCATCTTTCTTCTCCACTTTATTTCGTTTTACCGACTCACGGCAAAAGAATTCAAAACTTCATACCAGGCAGGTGATGAGCGAAATTCCGAGCTCATTTAACAGGGATGTTACATTACGCGATCGATAACAGAGTGCAAGGGATTTGTGGGAGCTGCGCATGCTATATTAAAAATATATTAATCGATCATCTCTTCAAATTGTGTAGGTATTTACATACTGTGATGGAGATAAGTAAACTACAATATCAGTTTGGGACGTTTTAATTCTTTTCAAGGAAACATTTATTAGCTTTTATTTCAAGCATCGACCGAATAGCGGAAGATCCTACTGCAGTGAATGAAGAATTCTGTAATGCTTAAAATATGAAGATAGCACCAGATAACCTTTAAGAAAACGAGATACGAAGGTGCGGACATTTCACATTCCTTTTAGCAACAGCAAGCTGATACTGTCATTGTGCTATGTACTTTTTTTTAAATAATCTAGAATTTTCCGGAATCATTAAACTACTCAGTTTCTTAGCTGTTGTTCTTTCTACAAGCTTCTCTGTTTTGTATAAAAGGTGAATACGAGCTGTACCTGTCAAACCTGGCTCTAGACAGCTTTCACACTCAATAGGATTTTTTTGTCTTTTATCATTCATCACAAATATGGGTCGCATAGACACATGTAAAATTTATAAATGGTTCTTTCCTTACAAAACTAGTTTTAAAACTTTTCTTTATCGGGTTAATCTACTTTTGTGTTTTTACTGTGCACACTGAGTATTTTTTAAAAGAATCGCAAATTTCGTGTGAGCCTCGTGGTCAGTCTTAGCTTTACCAGTATTTTCAGCCTAAAATTATTCTTAATGCGATTCTTAACATATTTTCACGTTTCTTAAACAAATACTGATACGAATTATAAAGAACGGAGATTGGGTAAAGGACAACAGCAAGTCACATCACTGGATTTTTGATTGGATGCAGACGAACATTTTTTGTTTACAGTGGAATGGCAACGCGCGCACTAGAATATTTACGAAATGCTGAAAAATAAAACTGAACCTGAGCTAATTATTAGATAATTCTTAATTTTCAGGGCATTTTGGGCGGCATGATCTTTATAAACTGGATTCTTATAAAAAAAAACATTTTTCATTGTATAACGTAAGATATTGCACCTTCTTGAATTTCTATACGATTTTGTGAAAAAAAGAAGAAATTTCTGGTAAAACTCTCACCTGCTCTTTTCGAATGAGAGCCAGCCGCTCCGCTGCACTTCTGCTTTGAACGAAGAACAGACGTGGAAAAACTTTGCCACGAGCTGAAGAGAGCTATATTTTTTCAGCCTGTCTAAGAATGTGACCTCCAATCACCAGGGGTCACAACTCATAACAAGTTGCACCGGCCATTGTCTGAAAACTCAAGTGCAATATTTGTAAGCGCCTTGAAAAACAGTACAAGGTTTTTGTTTGATACAAATCAGAGTAGAAAAAATCAATTTAAATAATCCTGTGGAATAAATTTGTTCACACAACCTTTCCACTCTGTACTAAGAATTAGAATTGTCCAGAAGATTATTTCACAGTAGGATGCGAAATATTCGACCTTTATAGCTCTAAAAATGCACAGAGTCCATTTCAAGCTCATTTAACTCCCCTGCAACACTTAAAGGGTTAATACCCTCTGTCGCTAAAGATGGTTTTTTTAGAAAGTTTTTCAACTCCTTTAAATTAGCTTTGTCAGCAATCAAATGTCTGCACTGCAAGCGGTTGCTTGTTTTAAAATTGCACCCACATAAATCATAATAACAGTGCTGGGAATTGTGATAAGAAATAAATGGTTTAAAATTACTAAGCAATTCAAGAAGTCTAAATCGTTTGGACGTAAACTGTTACATTTTTATTTTTTTCACCGCTACAAAAATATTCAATTTTTATATCGTTTTAAAAGTATTTGGTTGGAAGTTTGGTGCGATAGGATATACAGAGAATTGAGACAAATTATCGACGCCGCTTTTATAAAGCTTGATATTCGAAAGACGCCAAACACCAATAATGTAATTTAAGGAGTCTAGACTGACTGTTTCTTACAGAAATTGCAATTGTATGGCTCCAGGAAACGTCAACGTGGGCTTGCGTGATTTTGTGCATCTAGTAAGTAATTTTAAGATATGCCAAATGGCAGTTAAGGCTGAGTATGTATAGGATATCAAAGCTTTTAAAGTAATACATACAAGATTTTTTTTGTTAGAACCAGTAAATTTATTTTATTTTTTATTTATTAATTTAAAAACAAAAACTGCCTCTCACCACAGATCTATTGTTGGTTTCAGTCATTTGTCTAAGTTGTTCTTATAGTTACACTGAAAAACGTGTATGCCACAACGCAATTAAAAATACCATTTTCTATAAATTAAATTTTATTCGTACTTTGTACATTGAACAAAACAAATCTTGTTAAATGTGTATTTTTTTTTACGGTGTACTTAAAAAAACCCGGCTAACTTGCAATTGCGTGATTATAGTGCACCTTTTTTTGAGGATTTTCCCACGACTTATGGATATTACTTATCTGAAATGCGTGATTGTCTACGTAACAAGTACTTTCAAAGCGTTCCACAATTGAAGTTTATTCTCACGAAGAATAGAAGTGGGAAACAACAACGAATAAAGCAAAACAATAAATATTGATTTATTACTATTAGTTACACCTGGTGGTCGATATGAGTTTTGTCCTGAGTGCTTGAACCAAGCCCCACTACCATTTCCTTTCAAAGCCGGTATAGGAGCAATCTAACCATAGGCACAACATAACTAGTTTTAATTGCTTCTTTGTAATCCCTTTTAAATTGAAATCGCTGACATGAGATTGAGTAGGTTTTGTAACGAATTGTCATTTTTGCTCTGCTGTACATCAATCCCCCGGTAAAACGTCTAAAAATGGTGCCGACTTTCTGATGTTTAAAAACGTTATCGCGCTGAAACCAGTTTCACATGAATCAAAATGTTTCAACTTTACAATACTGGACAGGAAAAGGGTTTTAAAAATACTGGTGCTTCAGCTACAGTTTGACTATGATTGGAATGAGACCAATCCCCTTATACAATTTCTCGAGTACATATTATCCGACATTCTATTTATAAATTCGGTAGTTGAGAACTTCTCTCGAAACTAAGCTCAATGTTTATGATATACTGAATTCTAAAGTTCAGCTTTTACTGTTTATTGTTGAGTAATTAATATTTCTATTGTAGCCTGCAGGCACGTTCCACATTAACGACGAACACGCTCCAATCACGCGCGCAAATAAACCAGGTTTTGTTGTCGCTCTCCTGGCTTTTCTCCAGCCACTGATGAAAATGTATAATTTCTGAAAGGGAACGACAAAAACCTTTTGTCAACGAGTGACCTATAATCCTCTTGATCAGCAGACCTTGATAAAAAAAACTGTTACTTTCTAGTTATTTCATTTGATTTGATGATTTTGTGGCAATTTCAATGCCCAATATTTGTTGTGCTTAAACCTTTAAAAATATATTCGCTCAAGCAGGATAGTTAGTGCAAACATAATGAATGTTTTCATCAGTATTACGTTACCTTCAGTTATAATATACATTTTAAAATGATTATTAAAAGGAAGGGACCTTTTTCATAAAAAAAGGTTTCAGTCTTTAAAAGTTTCTGTAAAATGATAAAAAAAATCAAAATATATCTCTGATTTTCTTTAAAGTTTGTGGTTATTTTTTTCATCTGAGACCTTAATAACTAATCTTGAGCTTATTGTTAAAGATTTCCCAAGCGTTTCTTCATAATTCAAACAGTGAATCATTATTTTAGACAGTTTCAGTGCCTGATTGTTCAAAAATTGGTCAACTTTTATCCTCGCTGCATTGATTAAGCCGAAATTCTAAAACCGATTTCCATTGGATTTCTTTACAGGCAAAGAAAGACCTGTAGTACCGTCTTACGATTTTCAAAAGAAAGGTAGATATGTTCACCCCAAAATTTCTGCTCCAATCATTCTCTATAATTAAAGCTGGAAACATCACGAACATGAATCAACAGTCAGTTAAACCTCACGGGTTTAGTGTTAATTGGATTTTGATTAAATGGGCTCAGATGTGAACACAATTTCATTGTCGTCAGTAATGTCTGTACAAGATCGCGCTTCGTTCATACTTTTAACAGTTTAAAGTTTCTGCCGTTTCCAGCTCTATATTTCTAAGAAGTTTTCGTTTTAAAAAATTGAAAAATTGTATTGTGACCCACTTCGAGCCAGTGTCAGTGGAGCTAAACTCATAGTCATGCTACTCTGTCTAACATCTCTTTTTACTTTCCTACGATCTCTGCGTAGCTTTTTAAAAATACCAAACTGATTAAGAAAACATATATATAATTTAAAATTTTGGCCTCAGCAACGAAGCCAACCAAGCCAATTCCTTTATAACATATGTAAAGTGATGAAAATATCTTAATGTTTATTCAACCAACTTTAATATGAAATATATATAAACAATCAATTAACCTTTTCCTTAAAAAGTTCTAAAAGACGTGGTGAATGGTTGATAAAAAAAAGTGTTAGGGTGACAACTGATAGTTTAAAAATGCAGCTACGTGGCTACTTTAAGAGCCTGTAATAGCCCACACCACAGTTAGTTGTTGACCTTTAAAGTGCCTATCTCAACAAAATGTTTTTTACTGATTCGGATAGAGCAAAAAAAGTCACTTCATTAGTTCTTTATCAGATTTAGCTTTAAACTTTTAGTTTTGGAGTCATAACGGCTGAAAGTGACTGTTTTCGAAAAAACGTCGCGCCTATGAGGGGAATGGGCACTAAGCATATGGTCACTGCATTCGCTAAAGAATAGTATAAAGATTGCGCTCGTCGCGAAAAAAAACCCACATTTTTAGTGAAAAACTAAATTCAAATTCAATGTCAAATGAAGATAACGAGACTATCATAGAAGCTTACTTCGCGCGACCTGATTGCTGACGAAGTTTGGCTAGAAAACCACAGCAAAAAAGCTTACAGACGATAGTGAAAGTATGAAAGGTTTGCAGCTACGTTGGGATAGGACAAAACCAGTTACAACATAGTAGAAATAAAACTAAATTTGTTTTTATTCTGTGATTGAAATACGATATGCATATAGTCTGTGATACACATACTACACACTTTTTTTGTAAGAAACAGTAAATTTTGCCGAGGCTCATTGTTCTTAATTTTTTGGCGATCTCAGCCTTAATTCGTTCTTAAATTGTTCTTATTTTTGTGAGCGGTTTTTAATGCAAAACAAAATAAAACAAGGTATTGGAAAATGAAACGCCTTGCTCCACACATGAATTGTACGGCTGAATTTAGAGGCGACTACCTACATTGTTTGTGGAGCAGTCTTTGCAGTGAATCTTTTTATGTTTTATGCTGTATCACTAAGTTTTAGTCAATTTTGTACCACAAAAAGTTTCCTAGTTATCAAGCCTCAGGCTGAGCTTGTTTTAAATTAGTCCTAAAATTTGGTAAATTTGAGCCTGGTAAGGTTGTATGTTATTTCAAAAACTAAAGTTGCCAATTAACGTGCCGTAATAATATTAGATAACTGTGGTCGTTTTGGAGGCGTAAGGAGCCTTGGTATCGAAGAAAACAGGAAAGAGAAAGAGATCCTTTGAAAAACAATACACCCTGAGTTTATTCTGAGCGGATTTATATAATTTTTGATTGAATAAACAGAACCAAACTTTTCGAAACCAAACCGTTTGTGTCTGTGATCTTAATCTTGATCTACCATAAATATCTTTGTTTGTTTTTTTTAAAAAATGAATGTGAAAATATCCGTACACTTTTGTGAAATTTTAATGATTTGAACAGATGAGTTACGAACGTGATGGCGTCCATTTGTCTCTTTTTCTGCTCACGAAGCTTTCTCTCAGTCGTTACAGGCGCCTGATCACCCCAGAAAGGTATCTGGTACAAAAAGATATCTTTACTAGCATAAGTGGCGTATGAACACCTGTAAACAACACACTTTGTTGATATAACTTCAAAAAAAGAAACTCGAAGTCCCATATATTTCTTTAGTATTTTGTATCGATGGGTTCTTAGTTCCCATGCTCTTTGTTAATTTTCAAGGCGCACGACTTTTTTTTTTCAAAAAGCGTAAAATTCGGGTGTTTGATCCGTTATAATTCCAAAACTAAAAGTTTTAAGCAAAATCTGATAAAGAACTTAATAAGTAACTTTTATTGCTCTATCCGAATCAGCAAAGGGTTTTTTGAGTATACGTCTCTGAAGAACAGTAAACCGCTATCGTTATCGTCACCATCACCATCACCACCACCATCACCATCACCATCACCATCATCATCATTGTCATTTTCATTTTCATTGCCATCGTTATCGCCATTGTTGTTATTATTATTATCATTAATATTATTATTATGTTTACAGGTTTTGTAGGCTAAAGGCTGGTTCACACTGTGACATAAGCACAAGCATAAGCATAGACATAAGCATAAGAATTCTATGTGTGAACCGAACCAACATAAGCATAAGGATTGAATAGCTACTGCGCATGCATACTGGCGTTACGTGCATGCGTTACTTCGCCATCCAACATAGCGGACCAAAACTGACCGCCATATTTGTTAGTTTATTCGAGGAGGACTGGGCTCTAACTTTGTCTTTCCGCTGACAGAAAAACTGCAGGCATATACCTTATGCTTATGTGAGACCGGTTCACACTTGCAATCGTACGACATAAGCATAAGCATAAGCATAAGAAAATGGAAATTTTTCCATTTTCTTATGCTTGTGCTTATGCATATTTTGGTTCGGTTCACACATAGAATTCTTATGCTTATGTCTATGCTTATGCTTGTGCTTATGTCACAGTGTGAACCACCCTTAAAGCTTGATCCGTACAGCCAGGAAAAGAACTGTATCATTTTTTCCTATTTTTAAATTAAAGTTACACAGCATTTTAAATAAACGCTGCCCTTGAATAAACACTCAAATAAAAGCCGCACCCGAATTGTGAAAAATTTGATAAATGCCGCAGCGTCTATTCAAGGAAATACGGTAGGCTGTATAGAATTAGGTGATAATGCTGAAACAAAAAACAAAAGCAAACTGGCAGGAAAATGCAATAAAACACATAGAGATAAAGTAAAAAAAAAATAAATAAATGAATGATAAAAACAAGTTCAGACTTTTTTGGGTATAAAATAAAAACCTCAGTTAGATTTGTTCTCCTCCCCCCCACCCCTCCCCCACATTAAAATATGTGAGTGGGGCCCATTGGCTTATAATAATTTTTCATATGTTGTTAAAAAATTTTAGTTATAAAAATTAATGCTAAAAAGGAATCAACGTTTCGATGTCTGCTTGACGTCATTATATGTTCCATCGCATTTTTAGTTACTTTGCTTCACTTCATAATTTTATCCTTTTTAAGTAACGATCCGAGTAAGAACACGGCAGGTCAAAGGCAATGGAATGCAGAAAGGTGCTAATTACGATATTGTCTAACTGTTAATCTCATTGGCTAAACTTTGTAAATTGTCCATATATTCATAAGTAAGCTAATGTCTTTCTTTCTATTTAACTCACTCATTCCCTTCTAGCTGAAGCATTTTTTTTTTAATTTAAGAAAAATTCCATGAGGAGATTACATCGAAAATCAAAAGGTATTCTTGGCTTTTGTCTTGGAGTCTTGTGATTGGATACTGATTTATTGTAGCACAAAAGATGCATTGCTTTAAAATATTGTAGTTTCATTGCATTTTACTTTAAAACCTTGTTGTAAACAGGTTGATATATTCTCAGTATGAAAGTCACATTCTGCTTGGGGCCAGGCGTGTTCATCCAACCTTAATAATATTAATTTTACAAAAAAGAGCACTACGATTTATTTATTCAACAGAATGCAATGCTTAATATGCAATACCTCTTTTTGTAAATGCAAATCTTCTGCCTATTGATTTTATTTATTTCGAGTTGATATCTAGTCTTATGCATGATGTCAGAAACAAAGTTGCACCTTCAAAAATTCAAAATCTATTCAATGATGTTTCTG
>JAODFW020355713.1:0-12203 GCA_027575235.2 Palythoa mutuki | reverse complement strand
CCCCCCCGCTTGTTAGATTTTCAAATACTTTCCGACCTCCCCGTTTATTCCGACAACCCCCCTTCCCCGTTCATTTGGCACTGAAGAGTATGTTGTTTGTTTTAGGCATCTATACGTTAATCAATTGCTATAGTTATAATCATGATAATAATAACAATACTAATAATAATAACAATAGTGATAATAATGTTTTATACACAAAATCCACTATGTGGCTCTTCTTAGTGAATTGAAGAATATAAAACTAATTATAATTCTGACATAATGATTTCTAAAATCGTCTGATAGATTTACAAATTCAATAAACGTACCATTTAAAGAACGCTAAAAGTTTAGGTAATCTAGGAGAACAAGCGCTAATATCAAACTCTTAACAAACCTTCACAAGTTGAAACATTTTCGTAGGTTTTAACAACAAACCCTGGTCGACAACGACATTCGTTGCAACAGCTCTTGTTACATTGCTCCATCCAACTTGTTTTGTTAGTCAAGATTGTCTCAAGTGCTGGAACACAAAGGTGTGTTTCAGAATATAACTATATTATATATCAATATCAATAATGTTTATCAAGGAAAAATTGTCCAAGAACACTGCTCAATTGCAGATAACACGCAAATGAACCGTTTTGATTTACCAGTATTTTAGATTAATTTAAAACAACATGATGAAATTAAAACGTAAGCGTGCAAGACGTACTAATGTCTGCCGATAAATCAAAATGAAAAAAGAACATCTTAATACATTGTAGACTGACTATGGACACAAGCAATGCACAAAAATCCGCGAGATTATTCGTAGCAGAGACATGATCTAATTAAAGCAAGTGGAGGGAACGAGGATTACATCACTTACCGACCGCCGAATGGTTATCAATTTGCTAACAAAATATCAGGTTTTACCGAGACTACTCAATACGCTATACAAAACCTCCTAAACGTTGTCCAGTTTCTGCTCTCGAAGTTCTAACTCTCGAAAAGCTTGCAGCACTTCCCTTCAATCTCCTAGTAATAGAAAAAGCCCTTTCTAGCTTTCCATACGGGGATACAAAACAAAGACCTCTTTCTCCTTCCAATTAGAAGTTACGACACTTTATTCATTTGCAAATAATCCAGTTTAACGCGGATTGCGTTTCTGTAACATTAAAAACTGTACTAATTATTGTGTTTGGGTCTCCTTTCATGCAGCTGTTTAATGGAAGCTCCGAGTATTAGGTTCCTAATTCTAACGGATGCAGCGATAACTGAACTGAATATTAGTACTTGAATAAAGACAAACATTTTCTAATTAGTTCGCTTTATTATTTAATTTGTTCTTTTTCAAACCTGTACAAGACTTCCCGTTTCCATTCAGGAAATATCCATTTTTACAAGTACACTTGTAACTCCCAGCTGTGTTGATACAGGAATGGTGACAGCCGCCATTATTGATTAAACATTCGTTAAGATCTGAAAATCAATGTTCAATCACTTAATTTGATCAAATTAAGAAATTACAATATTTCAGACAGATAATATATTTCAAAAGCTTTAAAGGTGAGAAATTGTAATATTTCTTACTGGAACTAGCTATATATTCTTATAAAATAGAAAGATTTTTACTCCTTAAGTTAAGTTGTATTCAGTAATGCTTGCTTTCATTAAAAGTTCTACCATTTTATAAGATTAAAATCTTGCAGAATATGTCGAAACCATATCAAGTAACAACACTATTTCTTGTAGTAGAAGAAAAGGCGGAATGAGAAATGTCTGAAAATGATCGAATCAGGGTGGAGGCAGTAAAATTATTGAGTTTATCACACACAACAATAAACAGACGCACAAACACTGGTTTCTTCACTGGGTTCGTACTCTTTTTAAGTTCTGAAATTCCATGACTTTCCATAACATTATTTTTCTACGTTGTTTCACGATATTTCACGACCTTGCAATGTTCATTATTTTTCCAAATTGAATCAAAACGATTCCTTCAATTACTCTTTCCCTGGCCGGTTAGCCAAGATGAAGGAAGAAAACAGCAGTTATTAAACTTATTATCATACATAATAACGTATGTACAATGGGAGTTACAATCTGAGACAAGAATGAATTTACGGAAGCCCTGAAGGGACATCGGGAAATCCGCCCCCTCCCTATTTTCACCTTTTCGATATTGTTGCATCCAAAACATTTTATACCTTGTTTTCACGGTTGTCCAGTATATGTTCTTTTCTCAAAAAACAACTACTTCTTGATTACCGTGAATAAGAAAAATATGGGGGACATTATAGGGAACAATGTTTTAGGGTGGGGGCGAAATGTCTGGCACACCGGTTTAGTTTTGATCCTTGTGTGGGACCAGGGGACGAAGGACACCAAAGGTATAGTATACGTTCCACAGTAAACAAACTTTTGTACTAATAGCTGGTACACAGATAGACTATAATCGCACGTCAAACTTGAAAACAGCAAGTAAACAGATAGATAGGCTGTACAATGTAGAATCTGGGAGTCAAACTGTGAAAATAAACGTTTCCCTGTTAGGAATCAAATCAGAGTCCGAAATTCAATTCATACAATTATGTAAGGTTCCTGGACTGACTACAATTCAATTTTTTCAATTTCAATTCCTTATTCACACTATATAAGATATTTACATAAATGTACGTAGTAGGAAAATAAAACAGCTGACAAATAATAATTAACTAAAACACATTAAGTTCATTTGTGCACGGTGTCCAAAGTAGCAAGAGCTTTCTCGTTGGACACCGTCATGTTGAAATAATTGGCAGCATTAAAGCGAGGAATAAAAATCTCAAATAATATCAGTGATAGAACATACTAAGCACGGTCAGGTTTGGTTGGTTAGAAGACAGGACTTCCATTCTTTCTTAAACGAAAAGTTCTACAACATTTAAAACTGTGCTCTAAGTTATGATCTACTCATTTATCGAGATTTACGACTAAACCTCCGACTATGTATGCAAACATTCAGGAAACAAAAATATTGAATCATTCGCGATAGTTTAAAATTGACTATTATACTTCCATTTCTCCTTGTACCTGGCATATCCATAGGTATATGCAGATTATAGCCAATTACTGACACAGGTAACTGACTGGAATACAGTTTACAAATGCAAAATACCTTCTCTCTGTCCATAAATGGAGCAACCGGAAGTCCCTCCAGCTTTTCCACATCACTCTAACACAAGATAAACACAACGCCAAATATCTTAGTCTGCTCAGTTTAAAGGAAATAACAGGGGTGAAAAACTAACATTTCTCGAGCTGAATGCGCCATAAAAAAGAAACTTTCATGGATTAAAAAAAAACAGAAAATAAACAGAAGGGGAAAGGAAGAACAAGAAATCTGTTTCAAGAAGACGTGACAAGCTTCTCACTTTCTGCTGGAATAATGCACACTTCTTCAAAGTTTAATCATTAATATTCTCTTAAACAGGCACTTTACTGGTATACTCAGATTCCCTCTAAAAAAGAATTTTGTTATGATATTCGCTCACGGTAGACGTTTAATCAGTTGATAAACTAACTGAATGGCTCTCTGTTTCATTTACTAAGTAGTATGTTGAATAAAAAAAGGTAAATTATTACTTGATGATGAAAGTTTTTGAAAGGTGAGTCAAGTAGGCCAAGGCTTTGGAAAAAAAGGTTAAGGTATTTTTTTGAAAAGAAACTTGAACATAGCATTTTTCCAGTTTCATCGCGGGAAACTGACCTCTTACCTGCATAAAGAATTCGCACAGTAAACAGTCCAGCCAGGGTTCTGACACATCCATAGGACGGGCTTCGTTTGACACATCCGACACTTTGATCATGATTTGCATAAGCTGTGATGCAAAGAGGAAGCAAAGGTGAGTCACCGAAACAAGAGAAAATATGCCTGACACAATTGAAATATTCAAGGGAATATACAAGCCATAACATGCATCAGAAACAGTAACAAATAAGGTATCAGATGCGGTGCTAAATTGAAAATTTTCAGTGACTACTAAACAAATTAATACTTTCACTGTGAAGATAACTGCGATGATAATCGACCTGCATCATCATTGTTACAGTTATTCTGATGATGAAGATGATGATGGTGGTGATGATGATGATGAAGAGGATAATTACGGCGATGATGATGGTGATGAAGAAGATCATGATAATAATGACAAGGATGACAATGATGAAGAAGATAATGATTCTGATGGTGATACTGATGATGATGACGATAATGTTGATGATGATAATGATGATGAGGAAGCAGATGATGATGATGAAATAATAATAATGATGATGACGATGATAATAATATATATGATGATGATGCTGATGAAGACAAAAACGCAGAATATGATGATGGTGATGAAGATGGTAATGATAATGGGGGTGAAGATGAAGTTTTCAGAAATAGAGAAAAAAAACCCTAACAGAACCAAATACTTACTATTTGTATATGACTCAAGTTGCTAAAGTCAAATCCTGAAGCCAGTATATCTTTAAACTTTTTTAAAATTTCCGAGTGTCTCGCCATGTCTGTTGATAATATACATCTGGCAAAAGAATTAGTGAGTCACAAAATAAGTTACAGCCATAACATACCATACACCATACCATAACATGACATAACATGAAGTGACAAGGCGTAGCGTGACATGACGTGACGTGCATGACATGACAGGAAACGACATGAGTATAATTAAAGTTAATGTTTACTTTGTCATGCGAAGAGACGTACTAGAAATTCATGCAAAATACTTACTTGATCATGCCTTCTCGTATTTGCTTGAAAGTATCTTGAGTCACATTCTTAAATATATTACAGTTTGGCTAAACGGAAACAGAAAACATATTTTAAGTGCTTTAAAATAGACACCGTGTTCGTATAAAATGTTTGAAAGCAAAAACTTCAGATGTATTCTAGATATGGAGAAGAATGCTGGATCGCACTGAGAGTCCACCCTAAGGTAAAGGCAAAGGTAAAGGTAAAAGTGAAGGTAAAGGTAAATGTAAAGGTGAAGGTAAAGGTAAAAGTGAAGGTAAAGGTAAATGTAAAGGTGAAGGCAAAGGTAAAGGTAAAAGTGAAGGTAAAGGTAAATGTAAAGGTGAAGGTAAAGGTAAAGGTAAAAGTGAAGGTAAAGGTAAATGTAAAGGTAAAGGTGAAGGTAAATGTAAAGGTAAAGGTAAAAGTGAAGGTAAAGGTAAATGTAAAGGTAAAGGTAAAAGTGAAGGTAAAGGTAAAGGTAAAAGTGAAGGTAAAGGTAAATGTAAAGGTAAAAGTGAAGGTAAAGGTAAAGGTAAATGTAAAGGTAAAGGTAAAATTGAAGGTAAAGGTAAAGGTAAATGTAAAGGTAAAGGTAAAGAGACTATATTTAACAAGGGTAGCGCGTAACAGTAATTCAACTGATAAAGTTGTGGCCCTCGGTGCGCACTTTATTCCCCTTCCTCTGTCAGTGCTCCGTTTTACGGGTATTTAAAGCTCATGCTAGACGGATCAGGGGAAAGTCCGAACAGGCGTTGGAGTCACTGAGAATCGAACTGGGGACCTCCAGCACAGAAGGCAGCGCACTTACCAACTGTCTATTCGAAACATTGGGGAAACAATGGCGATCAATGAAGGTTTGAGAATCTAAGGGATCTGGAGTTATGTTCTCCCCTAAAATTCTAAAACCCTGACGCCTCAAAAGATCATTTCAAGCGCTCCGATATCTATGTCAAAAAGATTTTGAAAATTGATTTTTGTTTTAAGCTCAAATTTGAGCAAAAAGCATTATGAATATACTTTTTCTTCTTTGCAGCTGGTGGCTGCACATCTTCCATGAAGTTCCACGTAACGCATCAATCTACATCGAGATGGAGAAGATGGAACTTGAGAAAAAGTTTTTTTCTCAAGCATACGAAAACTACGTCAAGATCGCAAAACAGCAAATAAAGCATCACAGTCGGGCGGTCAGGTTATTGATTTCCGATCAACTTTGTGTATATTAACAGGAGTTATGATCAACTAACTTGGAAGTATGATACAGTGCCATTTTAGCTCAAACTGGTATGTTGTGTGAAATATAAATTCCTCCTTTTTTTCGGCAGTCCGGCGACCTTTTCACGATTTCAGCTCGCCCTAGGCAAAAATTACTTGCAATTGGCAAGCGGGTAGATGTCAATTTTCAGATTTTATTGGCTAAGAAGGGTGGATTGTGATTGGTGTATTTCAATTCTGTTGGTAATATGTGTGTCGTTAGTAAGATAAGTCCAGTATATGTCTGTCGTCAGTAAGATAAGTCCAGTATATGTCTGTCGTCAGTAAGATAAGTCCAGTATATGTCTGTCGTCTTGGTATCATTGATGCAACATTATTCCTCACAGATGACTGTGAAAATATTTATTGCTCAGACCGATGAGTCGTTTCTAGAGTCCAGGTAGTCTTCAGCAGAAAAACGCAGGGATTTTTATAGGGCGAAATCAATAAAATGCTACAGAAGAATGCCTGGTATATATAAGTCAAGGGATGAGGTGATATGGATTAATTATGTATATGATGTTTTAATATAATGAATTGTAGATTAGGAAGTAGATTAGTATATCTATAGAAATTCCTACCTCAGATATTATA
Source organism: Palythoa mutuki (assembly GCA_027575235.2). Classification (NCBI taxonomy): domain Eukaryota; kingdom Metazoa; phylum Cnidaria; class Anthozoa; order Zoantharia; family Sphenopidae; genus Palythoa; species Palythoa mutuki. The sequence goes on along the minus strand of JAODFW020355713.1, from coordinate 5,608 downwards.
TCAAATGCCACTGCACAGTGGTGGTTCTCCAAGGGTGAAATGTCATTATACCTAATTGCAAGCTCGGTTCTTGCATTGACCTAAACAAGAAAGTAGGTTTGTTCAAATATTATTAATAAAGACACAAAAGATTAAAAACTGCACCTTGTTCGTAATTAACGTAAAACCGGCTGTGATAAATTAACTTGGCGTAATCTCACTTCAGAAACAAACGGATGTTTCACAAGCCTTGTAATGGTCTAGTCACGGTTTTGCGCACGCTCCGGAGCACTGTCGATTATCAAGTTTTACAGGGAGAAAGGTTCTGAATCTTATGTCGCCTAACTCGTATATCGTAAGGAATGGCTTTTTTATTTCATATTTCAACATAGCGTCTTTTTTGAGGGTTGTTTAACAATATATTTCGTTAGACATTGACATGCGCTGAACCGTGACTATGTTCATTTAATAATGAAGTTATATACCTGATATGCGTTATTATAACCGGGATGGTCCAGGTCGTGACACAGTGCTGATGTAAGCATAATAAGCAACTCCAAATCGCCGAGTTTGTCAGCGACTTCCGTTAGCCAAATCATACCATACATCTGAAACCAGAATAATTATTCAAGAACATATTCTTCGCAGATTTAAGGGTGATTTCTTTCCTTTATAATGTAGTATAATTACGCTAGAACTCCTATACCTTCTTGACCAACTTCCTTATACGAAACATGGTACGAGATAGACAGGAGAAACAAAAGGGATATTTGACACTCCAAATAGTACGTAAAACAAATATGAGAATAGATCCATAAGAAATATTATCATTTAGAAAATCATAATTAAGCTTTCTGGAATGGCGGTTTTTTGTTTTACAACATCAAAAATATTTCAACAAACAGCTTATCCTTATCAATTTTGGAAGTAAAGTTCTAAAGTTTTGGCCCATTCCAGGATTTTTAAGAATCAAAACCCAAAGTCAAGGACTTTCCAGGGCCTGGATTTTTTTTTCCAATTCCTGGGCTCTCAAGGATCGTGGCCAACCAGATGAATCGAGTCTCCATCCATTCCAATTTCGCGCAGCAAACAGTTTGGCACATGACTGATTTGGCGTCTGAAAACGATTGATTCGTCACATGACAAACACAAAGCTTAAAATGGGTGTAAACCAAGCAAAAAAACTTACCATCTGCGTTACACAAAAACAATGTCTGAAATTGTGAAATGGAATAAAGTTGTAGTGTTTGTACACCTCGAAGAGAAAGTTCTGAAGCACGGGTTTCTGAAAGACAGCAGACAAAAAATGTTGAATTGGTTGACAACTGTTACTGAAATAGAATAGTTAAAACTACGTTTAAACAACATAACCATGAATGGGAAACACGAATTAAACCACTGATTTGCAATGCAGGAGAAAAAAGTTTTCTTAAGGTCGTTTTTCGTTCACCGACTTCATATTCCTCGACAGCTTCAGCTTTAGGGACCTTAAGCAACGAGAACGGCAGCACGAACAACAGCCGCTCAGTAAAAATACATGTCTGATTTCCTCTTTACTTCCATCTGCGACTTATTAATGTTTAGTCTTCTCCACCTTGAGCTTTGTGAACTAAAACCAATTTTAAAAGTGTTCTTCCTTGAAGTACTGACAACTTTCAAAAAGGTGTTTCACGTTTTGTTTTTAGCGACGAATCTGTGCAGGTGCTCAACTCGATGGATCGCAATATAAAGTTATTGTGATTACTATTGTTCTTTTACTTCGTTGTCTGCATAGCCGTCCTCATTGCTCATATAAAGTTCTTATAACTTGGGGTTACGGTAGTAACGCAATGTAAAGGCTTACTATTGGTTGTTTCATCACTCAAAAGTCAACACTTGCGATTGGTTATTTCCTGAAGCAGCACTTGTTTAATACTAATGACTGGTTGCTTGACAAAGCAATGGTCAACACTTACGACTGATCGCTTCACAAAGCAATGGTCAACACGTATGACTGGTTGCTTCACAAAGCAATGGTCAACACTTATGATTGGTTGCTTCACAAAGCAATGGTCAACACTTATGATTGGTTGCTTTACAAACCAATGGTCAACACTTATGATTGGTTGCTTCACAAAGCAATGGTCAACACTTATGATTGGTTGCTTCACAAAGCAATCGTAAACACTATCTATGCTTGGTTGTTTCACAAAGCAATCGTAAACACTAATGCTTGGTTGCTTCACAAAGCTAAGGTCAACACTAATGCTTGGTTGCTACACAAAGCAATGGCCAACAATTATGATTGGTTGCTTCACAAAGCAATGGTAAACTCTTATGATTGGTTGTATCACACAGCAATGGTCAACACTAATGCTTGGTTGCTTCACAAAGCAACGGTCAACACTAATGCTTGGTTGCTTCACAAAGCAATGGTCAACAATTACGATTGGTTGCTTCACAAAGCAATGGTCAACACTAATGCTTGGTTGCTTCACAAACCATGGTCAACAATGATTGGTTGCTTCACAAAGCTATGGTCAACACTAATGCTTGGCTGCTTCACAAACCATGGTCAACACTGATTGGTTGCTTCACAAAGCAATGGCCAACACTAATGCTTGGTTGCTTCACAAACCATGGTCAACACTGATTGGTTGCTTCACAAAGCTATGGTCAACACTAATGCTTGGTTGCTTCACAAAGCGATGGTCAACACTAATGCTTGGTTGCTTCACAAAGCTATGGTCAACACTAATGCTTGGTTGCTTCACAAAGCAATGGTCAACACTTTTGACTGGTTGCTTCAGAAAGCAATGGTAAACACTTATGATTGGTTGCTTCACAAACCAATGGTCAACACGAATGCTTGGTTGCTTCACAAAGCAATGGTCAACACTCGTGACTGGTTGCTTCACAAACCATGGTCAACACTAATGCTTGGTTGCTTCACAAAGCAATGGTCAACACTAATGCTTGCTTGCTTCACAAAGCAATGGTCAACAATTATGATTGGTTGCTTCACAAACCATGGTCAACACTGATTGGTTGCTTCACAAAGCAATGGTCAACACTAATGCTTGGTTGCTTCACAAAGCAATGGTCAACACTTATGACTGGTTGCTTCAGAAAGCAATGGTAAACACTTATGATTGGTTGCATCACAACAAAACGAAAACCTATTCTCCAAATAGATTATACGATTTCCTTTTTGTACAGTACTTAAACGCCACAAAACAGACTATTATACAATACCTCAATATGGAACTTCTCAACAAATCCTAAGTCGATGTACATCTGCTGCAACAGGTAAAGCATCTCTGCCTCTTCCCACTGCCTAATAAACAGACAAACAAGTTTGTTTCAAATATAACTTCATCAAAATTAGTAACAGGCGCAACAAAGTTGGAAAATACGCTGTCTTCTGTGCTAGAGGTCTGCAGTTTGATTCTCAGTGACCTAAATGGTGTATTTCGACTTTATTCCGATCTGTGTTGCCTTAGCTTTAAATACCCAAAGGTAAAGGGAGGAGGTAATAGGCGCAACGGCGGTTTCCATTAATAACAGCTCTATAAGCTGATGTAACTACCGACGTTAATTAAAAGTTTCCTTTACCTTCTAACACAATCCAAAGCTTCATTTATCTCTTGGCGTGTATTTGCAACCTCCGGCTTCTTCTTTTAACCTACTGCCTGTTCATTTGCTCTTTTGATTCAGGAGGATTTTTCAGTTTTGCCAAATAAAAGCAATGGTGATATTTTACTGCTTCGTAGCACTGTTCCTACAGCTCCACATGTTTTTATGGTTCATCAAGTATAAACGTTTTCGGTTACAATAAAAAATACTTGGCTTGCAAACTGCGGCGTGGTTGGCTCAGTGGTTAGATTTCTGCCTTCTAACCACAAGGTCCCTGGTTCAAACCCCGGCTCAACCGAGTGTTGAACATTTGTGTGACCTTCTTTTCCGCCAAAGTCGACTTAGCTTTCCATCCTCCCGAGGTCGGTAAAATGAGTACCAGCTTCTGCTGGGGGCTAACCTGCAACGGATTAGTGTCCCGTCCAGAGGGAGTCAATCACTCTCTTCCGCTTAGCACTACAGAAACCGGAGATAAGCACCGGGCACTGGCTCTAATGGGCCACTTTGGCTCGTAAAGGACTTAGCTAGCTAGCTTGCTAACTACCCTTCCTTGCGGTCAGAGACTGAAGTGTGAGGGACGCAGCTCAGCGAGGTTGGACCAAAGGAGAGGGGCTGCGTGCTAGGGGCTCAACCCCAGAACACGATCCATGCATTAAGTAGTATCGCAGCCAGATGGAATCAGCTGGGACTCGATATTGCTGCGGGAGGAGATCTGGAGCACCCTGAGAAAACCCCTCAGAGTCAGATTGAGAATTACAAATCTCAACCAACATTACGAGTCCAGGATTCGATCCCGCAGGTGGGAGGCATGAACTTTACCACTCGGCCATCCTGACTTCCCCAGGAGACAACAACCTAAACTGATGCCGTAAAATCCAACGTTAAAGCCCTGGGTTTAGAAAACTTCATAAGGGGTTCAGGGCGGGCTTTTAATTGGAAACAGAAACAGAACGAAAGTCTTCTCACACTTATACAGTAGACGGGCTAATAAACGGGGAAGCTTATATCCAGTGGGGCTTATATCCGGAATAATATCTTCGTTGTCAAATGGATGGGCTTATATCCGGGGGGGGCTTAAAACCGGGGGGGCTTAAAAGTGGGATTTTACGGTATATCTTTTGGCATTGCCGTCCTCGTTGATAAGGTCTCCAGTGGCTGGTGTATGACGTAAATGTAGTACAAAACAGCGAAATATAATATCTTCTTTCAAAGCCGTTCAGAAAACTCAGAGCAAAGTAGTACCGGACGGTATGCAGTTGAGCTGTTAGCCTCGGATGTTCTTGACTGCCATAACAACATCAACCAAGAACAGGGCAAAGCCCACAAACCCAAAGATCTGGAAGAAAGCAAAATTAACATTGTGAGCACTAAACTCGGTGACAAGCTAGGACGAGAGTGGAGAGTAGATAAATACTTTTTACTCACCAAGGCAGCTACGAGGTTATCCCAACGGAATTTAAGCTTGGGAAATAATTTCCGTAATTCGGGTTTATCCGTGTCGGAGGCTGTTTCCACAAGTAAAGCAGATGAGACCACGTAGAGCACAGCGAGAACGAGATGAATAAGCAACAACTGTGAAAAGAAATCCAAATAATGCTTTTTCAAATCATTGAAGAAAAGGATACTTAATATTCAGACCTTTCCATAATAATGAATGAAATGAAAACGAAATAAGCTGCAATTTCAATTTTTTTTAACTTTCAATTTGTTGCTGGTTTTGTTTTTCAGCTCTTTTGTGTTTTCTTTTTTGTAGCCTTTACATTAACATTTATTACTGTTTTGTAATTTTGTAAGTATTTTTCCGTGTCTCCATACCACCTGCCTGTGCTGGCTACGCGATTCGCAGGCGGTATGTAATTATTGTAAATAATGATAAAGTGATAGAATAAATTAAAGCTGAGTTCAGTTGAGCTGAGTTTAATTGAGATGAGAGGATGAGCTGACACCAAGGCAAATCTCAATGACGGGCTGATCATCCTTCTAAAAAGGTCAACCGCAAGACACAAAGGTTGAA
>JAODFW020354692.1:0-12203 GCA_027575235.2 Palythoa mutuki | reverse complement strand
GGGGGTGAAGAGGTGAGATGGAAAACTGTGCGTACCTACGGAAAAATCCTGGCTACGCCCCTGGGAAATACATTATGGCTTTTAATGATGATGATGATGATGATGATGATAATAATAAAACTAATAATTAATAACACACTTATTCTACATTTTTTATGTAATTGTGTATCAAGTATACTGTAAAATGTTTAAATTAAGTTATTTATTATATCAATGATACTGGTTATGGTATTTTAATAACTTTAGTATTGGATGACCAATACTTTCTTAGCTTTTTATCTTTATTTTTATTCCCCCTCCGATGTTCGTAAAACAACAAATAAAATTGGGCTGGCATTAGAGACATTATTACATATCTCCAGTCACTGTGCTCACAATGTTAGGTGGCTGGCTCTCAACATGTTCTACAGATGTCGTAGGACGTACAGTAATGGAGCCAAAACCAATTGTAAAATTGCACACATTAAATATTTAGCTGTTCTACTCCTCTGGGCCCGGTTCCTCAAACCCCAATGAACTTAAATCATGGATTAAGCTACAATTTAAAGAGTAATTTTTTCATAAGTAAAGCTTTGTGATGCTTACAAAATACTTTCAGATTTACCAATAAAACAAATAATAATTATTATGGTAACCCCAAAATTCCTGCCCAAACCAAGCTAGAGAAGGTAAGAACCAGGAACATGCAGGGTTTCAGTTTAGGGCCGGCGAACGGCGAATTTCGCCAGTGCACTCTTGACTTTTGAGGAATATTTGGAATAGCCTCACAGGCTTTCGCCAGGGCAATTGAGGGGGAAATGTGTATTCAGAGTAAAAATTAGCCGGGGCTTTCTATAATGACAACTTTTTTAGCCGCAGCTTAAATTTTTTAGCCATACCCCTAAAAAGTTAACTGAAACCCTGACCCTTACAAATATCATTTGAAAGGTATTACAAGCTTAGTTTTCTTCATTAATTACGATGGACAAATTAACATACTGGTAGGTTGGAAAATCCATCTATAAAAATTGCTTTTTGGGGTACCCCCCCCCCCCCAATAGTTTTTAGCTTTTGCCACCACTGTTACCAAATGAAGCACAGGCATGCCTTGTCTTTTGTTTTCCCTTTTCTGTGCACACAATCACAAAATTATTTCTAAAAGTCGGTTACTAGTTATTCAAGCAAATGGGATATTATACTGTATTTCCCCAAATAAATGCCACAGCATTTATTACATTTTTCATGATTTGGATGTGGCGTTTCATTGAGGGCGGCGTTTGTCTAAAATGCTGTTTATTTTTTCAAACAACCAAATGTAACTTTACTTTAAAAAGTAGAAAAAATGATACAGTTTTTGTCTGGCTGTACTTATCAAGCGTTACTGTTTTAAAACTGCAACTTGTTGCACTTGTAATGGCATAAAAAATCAGATAAATTTGATGTTGCCTTTCAAACTTTGAACTTACAGTTTTAAACAACTCTACTCTGTGCTTGTAAAAAGTGAACCTCATAGGTTCGATGTTTCAGTTTGTTGTCTGTTCCAGGGTGCAGCATTTAATCGAGGGAGGCATTTTATTAATATTTTGGCTCTCAGGTGCAGCGTTTATTTGGGGGCTGTGTTTAGTCGAGGGCGGCGTTTATTTGAGGAAATACAGTAACAGTAAAAATGAGGCAATTTCATATCTAATACTAACACGCTTTCCTGAAGGTTTTCTTCTATGAAAATTCTCTAGGAAAGGAAGAGCGATGATGAAGAAGAGAAAAAGGCAAGCTTATCACCAGAGAAACAACTGAAAACGGAGATATCACCAGGAAAACATGTTTCACCAGAACCAAGGAAGTCATTAGAGAAAAGATCATCTTTGGATAGACACTCCTCACCAGAAAGATCTTCACTGTCAGACAGAAGTCGGCACCGTAGAAGTTCAGAAAGAGACCATGGACATGATTGTGATAGACGGGACAAAAACCGAGATAGGGATCGAGATAGAGATCGAGATAGAGACCGAGATAGAGGTATTACAGCACAGCTTTGCATTTAATTCAGATTTGTAGTTTTATTCCACTAATTGAAGCCTTTTATCACCATCTCACTTGCTTTAAACGTCAAGCAATCTTTCTGATAACCTTTGAAGCGCCAAGCACAACAAATGGTGTGAAGGTAAATTCCCCCAACTGAGCTTCATATTTGTGACCTTCTACGGGAAAAGGAACATTAACGACTTAAAATTTTCACACAGAAACCCGTGTACAGGTCGTTTGGGAGTCGTTTGAAAAACAGACCCACTTGTGCGAACAACTTGCCCAGTCATTTGAAAAACTGAACCACTCATGCGAATGACTTGCTCGTGAATTCGTTTGAAAAACAGACCCACTTGTGCGAACGACTTGCTCAGTTGTTTGAAAAATAGACCCACTCGTGCGAACGAGTTGCCAAGATTGTTTGACATGACTTGCTTACCCGTTCATGACTCGTGTGATAGTCGTTTGTAAAACCCATTTCACGGAAAGTCGTTAATGTTCCTTTTCCTGTAGAAGGTCACATTTACATTTTAAACTGTTAACAATACAAATACTAGCAACTTCCAGTGGGTGCATGATAAGTAACCTCTGACCACAGGTCACGATTAAAATTATAATAGCCTGCTACTAAGATTGGACATCCACTTCAAACACAGCAGCTTTTACTTCGGTCGTAATCTTACAGCGATAGTTCTAAAAGATTTATTTTGTAAAACTGATATCTTCAATCTATCAAGTTTTATTTTTAAAAAACTTGGAAAGTCTGTTCAATAACCCTCTAAGGCTTATTCTTTTTTTAGTTCCTGGTCTAAAGTTTAGACTACATACTGTGCTGTATCGTACGTTTTTTTTAATAACTATAAGAACCAGTAAATTTTGCTGAGGCTCATTGTTCTTAATTTTTGGCGATTTCAGCATCAATTTGTTCTTAAATTGATCTTATTTCTGTGTGCGGTTTTTATTGAAGCAAAAACAAAATAAAACACAAGGTATTGGAAAATGAAACGCCTTGCATCACACATGTATTGCACTGCTGAATTTAGAGGCGAGCTACCTTCATTGTTTGTTGAGCAGCCTTTACAGTGCACTTTTTACAAGGTTGCCACGGTCCTGGAAAGACCTGGAATTGGGGAAAAAAATTTCCAGACCCTGGAAAGTCCTTGAATTTGTGTTGTGGTCTTTGAAAATCCTGGAATTAACAAAAAATTTCTTTCTTATAACTGCCAAAAATAATAAAAATAAGCTATTTGTTAAAACATTTTTGACGTGACAACATCCTAAAGCAAAAACCGCAACTCTGGGAAGCTTGGTTTCTGTCCACAAACAAATCTTCTAAAGCTTTATAAATTATAGTATGCGTACTGTTGAACTGATTTTTGAAAAAAATGTGTAAAGCATTCAAGTTTTATTTGATTAAGAAGGGCCTGGGTTTGCTTGAAAAAGTCCTGGAAAAGTCCTTGAATTTGACATCCAGTAAATAGTGGCAACCCTGTTTTTATGCTTTATGCAGTATCGCCAAGTTGTACTTAATTTTCTACCACAAAAACTTTCCTTGTTATCAAGCCTCAGCCTGAGCTTGTTTTTAAATTTTGGCAAATTTGAGCCTCGTTCTTTTAAACTTCTTATAAAAAAAATGCGTGCAGTCGCACAAGTGCATCTGAAAAAAAAATGACGAACTCTGAGCCTACGTTTTTTAAATTATTTCCTGTCTGGTTTTCAGGAAGAAGATCGAGTGATTCTTACAGAGGACGAGATCGATATAGAGACCGTGATAGGGATCATGATAGGGGCCGAGATAGGGACTACAATAGGGGCAGGGATAGGGACTATAATAGAGGCCGAGATAAGGACTATGACAGGGGCCGTGATAGAGACTACAACAGAAGCCGTGATAGGGAAGGTGACAGACGAAGGGACCGTGACCAAGATAGCCATAGGGACGGTGAGAGAAGTCGCTATGGTAGCAGTAAATCTCGTGATAATGAGGATGATCTGAGGGATCCTGAGAAAGATAAAAGCAATGAACGAGCAAAACAAGACAGTGAGTATTTAAGGTGTAAAGGGGTTGTTGATAAAACAAATGCACATTGTTTTGATTCAGTATCTGGTATCAGTTCAGATTGGTGTGTTGCATTCATGAACGCATGATAGGCAGGTTGTTGTTTTAAAATGAGCACGACAACTTTTAAGCTTAACGGTTTATTTTCAAAGTCAAAATGTTTAGGCGTACCTTCGCCATCGTCGGTGTAAATGCACAATAATTGGAAGTTAGTTTAAATAGCTTATCAGCACATGCAAATGTATATTAGAAGGAAAAACAAGAACTGTAAAGACTATGAAAGATTGACGTGCGTCACTTAGCGATTTAACACAGGATTTAGCCATTTGATGTGCATGGCTTCTTTAAGCTTAATTTGGTATTCTGTCTGAGGCGTGTCCAGAATCTCAAATCTTTCTCCCAAGGAGGCCTCACTGCAACCAGTCAAAGCATTTAGATGTCTAAGTACGTGTGACGATCTGTCACCAAAGAGGTGTTCTTGAATGCGTGTCTTGAAATGCCTAACAGTTTGGCCCACATTACAAGCATTAGAACTTGTGCTTGCAAGTAAATTAGTAAACGACGCACGAACACAACTCTTTTGGGACCGGATCTTTCACAGTGAGCAAACTGCCAACTTTAAAGGTTTTGAAAGCTAACTTAATCTTAACGCTATTACAATTCTCGAATAACTCATGCTTTTGCTGATCTTGCTTTCATGCCGTTCTTGTGTTTTGCATTACAATACAGTACATTTTATATTATGTGAGTTATCGCTTAGCTCTGAGGCTACTTTACAGAAATAGAATTTTACCACAATACTGTTCAGTACAATATAAAATACAATATACAATACAGAATCATGTCACGTATGATATACCAATGTGCTGATTGGATAAACCGAGCAGAGATGAGGCGATATTCAGACAGAATATGCACATGTGCAGTGCAATTTAGCTTTTGAATGCTGAACAGTGAAAGCTATTGTTTTGTTTTGTATAGGAACAGCTCTGGCGAATTTGTTCGAACACAGAATGTTGGAAATTCTTTACAATTGCAGTGTTTCATTCATAGAGTCATTTGTATATTGGAAACAATAGCAAAATGGGCGGCCATTTTGTTCTTCTTTACGGATGAATACTAAAACGTAAAGATAATGTTGGATAATTAAAAGATAAAGATAAAGTTAAAGATAAAGTTGTTTAATTTATACTAAAATTCTTTATCCTAGCATGAGTACCTAGGAGCTATATAAGCTCATTAAAATGTGGACATTTTACATTGTAATAAGTACATATCTCTGGGAAAAAAAATATTTTTTTTCTCATTTTTCACACTCCCACAACGCCAGTGATGTGCAAGATGGGACTTACTCAGTGATTCAGATCCATAAAATCATGTTTAGGACGTTTGTCCTAGAGAGCTGATTTTTCTTAGGACATTTTCAGTAACCTTCGGACAATTTTTAGGTGTCTTTTATTAGTAGTTCAACGTCGTACAGTGTAACTTCATGATTAATTTTCATAACATGTTCTACAATAAACAAAACAAGCTGTTCCGTAAGCAACTTCAGTGGCAAAATTGAACATGTTCCCATGGCCAATCTTTTCAAGCAATACACCAAAATGTTCAGAAAAATACATATTTTTATAATATGCAAAATCGGATTCTAAAATTTCGATGCATAAGCACTCTAAGTAAGTCTTAATGTAAACCTGTCAAAACTGATGATCCTCAAGAGCTAAAGTCCTTAAGTTTTTAATTCCAGTTGTAAAAGTGTTCTTCCCTCTTTCTTTGCCTATAAAAAGTAGCGTATAATGTTTACAACCGTAGCCCACAGTAAAAAATACAACAAAAATAATTAGAATGAAAAAATAAAGCTTTCACAACAAAGTAAAATGACGCTTGATATTCTGACGGAACTTGAATATTCTCACATAAAGTGCACATCATGCACTTATTTTCGTTGTTGTACTTGTACTCTGGCCAAGGATAAATTGTGAGCCATCTTTGCTGGAATTTTCTTTCTGTTTTAGCGGAGAGATTTTCCGTTTTTCCAGACTTTCGATTGATCCTCACTAGCTTGACCTCCTTCAGATTTATCTTCCTTACTCTGTTCAGCATCTGATTTTCTTCTCTTTTCGAAAAAATGCAGCAAAGGTTTTTGGATTGTCGCTATTCTATTTTTCTGCCATTCTAGTGCAGTGTAGTTGAAACCTCGGTTGTTGCAGTTCATTCGCGTGGTTGAAAAATTCAAGATGGCGGTCACTTTAAAACACGCGCACCTACTGGCTTTTGTTTAAAAACCAATCACAGACCTCCATACATTTGTTAATAGATTTACTATTTGTATCTGACCTAGTATTTTTTTCAATTAGCTCCTAAGGTTATCACAGGTGGCCTGCACCCTATTGTATGGTACTTGCTTATAAATGTAACTTTTCATTTTGAACTGTGTGTGCAAATAAAGTATTGTTGCTTATTTATGTTTTTGTGGTTTTGTTTCAGTATATACTCCAGCCAGAGCTCTGACATCAGAAGAAGTACAGGCCAAGCTTGCTGCTCATGCTGAAGAACTGAAGAAAAAAGCCCAGCAAACAGCCTCGTTACTGAATGTACCTGGTTACATCAATCCTTCTGTTGTGAATCCCCACCAGTTTGCTATGCAGGCACAAAAGAGAAAACTACTATGGAGCGGAAAGAAAGCTGAGGTAAGTATAATTTTTGAAAAGGTTGCTCTTTGTTTGCACTGTAAATGTTTAAGAAAGTGGATGGTACCCTGTCTTGTAATGATGACGTGGTTGGTGCTGTGGTAAGATCTCTGGCTTCCATCCACAAGGTCCCAGGCTCAAACCCAGACTCTTCCTAGCATTGAACTTTTGTGTGACCTTCTTTTCCGCCAAAGTTGACTCAGCTTTCCATCCTCCCGAGGTCGGTAAAATGAGTACCAGCTTCTGCTGGGGCAAACCTGCGATAGATTAGTGTCCTGTGAAGGGAGAGTCAATGACACTTGAAGTGGCTATAGGAACATGACAATGCAAAACAAATCACTGTGATAACCTGGTAATCCCATCCAAGACAGTTTTTAATATAAATAGAACATTATTTAAAAATTCTAAGAAACGCAACCAAAAGTCATTTGTTATTTTGGCAGACAACACAAACAGGGACCAAAGTGTGGGAAGGAACGAAATTTTCTGGAGATCAGGGGGGTGAGATGCAAGCCAAGTTTCGACGTCTTATGGGAATCAAAGGCCAAGGTGCTGGTTCATCCGGGGAAACCCAAATAACAGACACCTCTCAAGAAGCAGGGGACGCACCTCAAGGCAGCAAAATTTTAGCAGATTTAGAATTGGAGTTTGAACGCTCTCGAGCTTTTCAGCTCTCAAGAGGTGCAGGGGGTAAAAGTGGAATTGGGCTCGGTTACACTGGCATGTGACGATCGCAGCGTGCTGACGTTCCAAGTGCAGTTGCAAATGTTCAGGGTTGATGAAGTGACATTGAGTTCGAGGGTGGACAAGCGTTATTTTGTTTATTATTGCACCTTTTTGTCAATATGTAGCTATACTCCTTGTCTGATTTGTTCCAAGGCTGTTTAACCTTTTGCCCTGGCTGCAAACTCGTCTTTAAGGAAAGATTTGCGGTTCTTGTAAGATACTGAACATTCAGATTTTCCATGAAAAGAAACTGTCAATCCCAGAACTGCAGTTTAAATCAGTTCTCTGTGAGGTTGGAAGCAAGAACATGGCTTAAAAATTTAGTCCATAGTTAGTGCAAATCGTCTTTTGAACAACTGGGCCCTGAAGAGCAAATAATTTATGGTACGTCACATGAAGTTGCAAAATGGCTACATAGGCAGATTTAGCAAAGACGTCACGATTTTCGAATTTTGCGTGCGTAAGATTAAATTGATCACGTTGTGTCGGCTTCGCTATGCAAAACCAAAAGCCCCAGGGCTTCTTATTAGATAACCTCGCCATTATCTGTTTTTCTGTATTCATACTTTTACTTAACTAAACAGGTATATCTAATGGCAAATAAATCTATGTTAATGTCTTTTTCTGAGCAGCGTAGCACTCTCTCGTTGTGTTTGCTAAATCTGCCAAAATTTCTTCTCTGTTTCCAAAAGTTGAGAGAACGAGACTTTTCTACGTTCCGTTATTTTAACATATATGATACCTGTTACATATCATGAATCAACAAGTATGAAATGTACTGCATGAATTAACGTTTCCGCGTTGCTTAATTCTTCAACCCATTCATGTTTAGGCAAGGACTACAGCTGGACAATAGTGTTGTGAAATGCGATTTTATTAGAACGAGTGTTCTTATCAGAGTTTTGGTAATTATACATCAGCTCCCAGAAGTGGTTTATATCAGTGGTAACCTAAGTAAATCTGTCGTAATTGAGAATCCTGGTGCTACACTAAGGACCGTGGAGCACATCGAAAAGTAAAGGGCTGTCATTTTAAAATTATCCAGACTGAAAAATACAGTAGCTATAGTGACTAGTCTGTGGCGTGACTTTGCACTATTCATTTAGCGTTTGTTTTATACATGACACCATTAGTCTTGGTTTACAATAAATTTCGTAATCGAGAAAAAAAATCAGCTTACAATTCTAGAACTAATTTTTAAGTTTATTTTGATTTTGTTTTTGCCACAAAAAGTGAGGGGGAACACACTTTGATTCAGGGTTTATATACTTCCTGGAAAGACTTTGAAAGTCCTGAAATTTTGTTGTAGTTCCTGAAAAGACCTTGAAAGTCCTGACATTTCGTTATAACTCCTGGAAAGACTTTGAAAGTCCTGAAATGTTGTTGTAGTTCCTGAAAAGACCTTGAAAGTCCTGAAATTTTATTCTACTTCCTTAAAAGACCTTCAAAGTCCTGACATTTCATTATAATTCCTGGAAAGGCTTTGAAAGTCCTGAAATTTTGTTATAGTTCCTGGAAAGACTTTGAAAGTTCTGAAATTTTGTTATAGTTCCTGGAAATACTTTGAAAGTTCTGAAATTTTGTTATAATTCCTGGAAAGACTTTGAAAGTCCTGAAATTTTGTCATAGTTCCTGAAAAGACTGAAAGTTCTGAAATTTTGTTATAATTCCTGGAAAGACTGAAAGTTCTGAAATTTTGTTATAGTTCCTGAAAAGACTTTGAAAGTTCTGAAATTTTGTTATAATTCCTAGAAAGACTTTGAAAGTCCTGAAATTTTGTTATAGTTCCTGGAAAGACTTTGAAATTCTGAAATTTTGTTATAGTTCCTGGAAAGACTTTGAAAGTTCTGAAATTTTGTCATAGTTCCTGGAAAGACTTTGAAAGTTCTGAAATGTTGTTATAGTTCCTGGAGAGATTCTGAAGGTTCTGAAATGTTGTTATAGTTCCTGGAGAGACTTTGAAGGTTCTGACATTTCGTTATAAATCCTGGAAAGACTTTGAAAGTCCTGACATTTCGTTGTAATTCCTGGAAAGACTTTGAAAGTCCTGAAAGTTTGTTGCAGTTTCTGAAAAAACCTTGAAAGTCCTGACATTTCGTTGTAATTCCTGGAAAGACCTTGAAAGTCCTGACATTTCGTTTTAACTCCTGGAAAGACTTTGAAAGTCCTGAAATTTGGTTGTAGTGCCTGAAAAGACCTTGCAAGTACTGACATTTCGTTACAATTCCTGGAAAAACTTTGAAAGTCCTGAAATTTTGTTGTAATTCCTAGAAAGACCTTTAAATACATGTCGCCAAGTATCTACTTTTGTCTGTATAATGTAGTTACATGAGCTCGGCCGAAGTCTTGTATTCATTTTTGTTTTGAACTGTTGGTGTAGTCAAGTGTTTTAAGACAAGGTTTTCGTGGGTCCTTTTAAAAAAGTCTTACTTTTCATTGCATCTTTTTAAGGCCTTGAAAAGGTCTAATTTTTCCCAAATTCATAGTTGAAGTCTTAAACATTCCTCAAAATATTCCTTTAAAAATATATTTTCTTTGTTAGACTCGAGTTTTGAATATTGTATATCAATGACATTTTGATGAAAGCACCAAGTTTTTGTTCCACAAATATCGAGAGATCTTGGGGTGTGTTCCACTGGGATGACCTGTATCTGGATCAATGATCCAAGATCACTTGGATCATGGTACATCAAAGGAACCAATGAATCCGTTCTTGGAAAGGATTTGTAGGTTCTTTTGATGCGCCATGATTCGAGTGATCTCGTATCATTGACCTAGATCCGGATCATCCCTTAGGAACACACCCTTAAACATTTGAGCCCGAAGCACGACAAATGACGTGTTGTTTTAAAGTTCTCCCAACTGAGTTCCATACTTCCTATATAAGCAGTTTGGGAGAATTTGGCATTTCAACTTCCACTGCTTATTTCACTTGATGAGTTCCTTGCTTCTCATTACCAGTACTATTGTTTTGTTTGAGTTATGTAAGGAGAAGTTGGAGGTTGATAATTTAAGTGGGACTGTAAGGGTTAACGGGGTGGTCGCTATTACGGGTTGTTTTTATAAGAAAATGTATGGCTATTTTGCCGGGCCAAAAAAAGTGGTCGTTTTAACATTAACAAGGTGGTCGTAAGACGAGGTTTTTATGTATTTCAGAACATGTGGCAAGTTTTGTTGCCTTATTAAGCAATCAATATGAATGTGCTATCAAATGTTTCTTTATCCAACATGAAATGAATGGTGATCTCCTTACACTGAAGCTACAACGAATGCGGGAAGGTGTCTTGAACTCTGGCGTTTGGTTTTTGGTGTAACCTTTTTTAAACCATTAACCACCTTTTTGGACAGTTTTCTTGTTTGTTTGCCAATTACTGAATTTTTGAAGCGTTGTTTGGAATCTCTGCGCTTCTTGTTAATTCGCTTAATAATTGAATGTTTCCCGCTAAGTTTAGGTTTCATATTTTCGCGGTTTTCGTTCACCAGAGAATTATAGTCTTTTGGTTTGAATGATCTCTTCTTCTCTCGCTGAAACACAAAATCTGGCTGCTCTCTTGACTGCATTTTATTTTGCTCTTGTTTAATATTGTCGCCACTGAGGTTTACATCTGTTGAACCATTTGCAATAGCCAAAGCAATCACAGAACCACGTAAAAGTTCCCTATAAACTTTGTCTTCACTGGCAGTGTGTGTTGTAGTAATCGACCTTTCGGGAACATTTCCAAGTCGCTTTCTGTATTTAGCTACGACGAATTCAACGTTGTCAAACTCCCTCACGTCTTTTCCTCTTTTTAGGTTGTTTCTTTTCATGGATTTCTGACCTTTTAGCTTGTTGCAGTCAAAATCTTCTCTCCCTTCTTTAGTCCCGTCAAATACAGAGTACGACTTTGAATCTTGAACATTACCTTTATCTTCCTGAATAAAATCTGATTTTACTGTAACAGTTTTTATACCGGCAATTTTTTCGGTCACGTCCGGTAAAGCGTTTGTTGAACAATCGTTCACTTCAATTTCGCAGAATTCCGAACCATTTTCTAGTTTGTCCGAAACTTCAGGTATCACGCCAGTGTCTCTTTGTGCATCATTCAGATAGTAATAATGTTGTAGATCACTTTCGTCAGTTACCCTACTACTTTGCTCCAATCTGTTGACAGGAAACAAATCAATGCTGTTACTATCATTGATGGAGTCTTCATACCAAAGGCGTCTGTGAGTCTGTCCAGCCCCATTGCTCCCGTCGTCAGTTCCGTCTGGCAGTTGGCTGTCTAACTCCCCATAATATCCTAGGCGCCCAAATTCCGAACCAAATCTTTCTTCTTTACCTTCAAACCCATAGTTGTAAAATATCTTTCCTTGATGTCTTTGTCCGTTTGGGTTGCTAAAAGGAGGTGGACAATACCCGTCGCCGTCATTGTGCTTTGTAGGTTTCTATATTTACAACAATGATAATATAAACATTAAAACAGTTAATCATTTCATACGTTTTCTAAATGAACAAAAATTACATTTGCATACATGTAAAGCTAGGTCAAAAATACCGAAGGAAGATACTTTCAATAAAAGATTAGAAAGAGTTTATCAAATAAAGAAAACAATAGTCTTTGTGGAAGAAAAACAACCAATATAAATCATATTAGTTTTGTAGTACATTAAGCTTTAGCCGAAATCTAAGAAAACTCTACTTAAATTTGTTATAAAAAGGACCATGCACTTAATCGCTTTGTACTTTC
>JAODFW020353680.1:0-12206 GCA_027575235.2 Palythoa mutuki | reverse complement strand
TTTCGACTCGACGGCTTTAAATTCAAAAGGCCCTTTATCATCCCCTTATATTTGCCAGCCTCCTCCCAGGAATAAACAATAAATGCTGACATAATAAAAATAGGAACTGGTATAATGGGAGTTGGCGGCACTGATGGACTACAAGTATATATTGAGCATTGTGGAAAGTTCTCACTTAAGCTCGGCTGTGGCCGACATAGTTAAGTAGGTTTATCATATCCATATTTTTCTTTAATAAGGCTGTGCTGCATGCAGTTTTACCTATTTTGTAGCATTGGTGAAACTTTTTCCCCTTTTTTCCGTTTTCGTGACTTATTCCTTTCTCTATTTTGTGATTCTTCCAAACACCCGGCCTACAATTCTGTGAATCACTGACCGTAATTAATATACTTTTGTAGCTGTTTTAAGATATTTGGAGAAGCTGTGCTCTTAAAATATTTCTTAATCAAGAGAATAAAATTTATTCTGCTGAGAAATATAAAATGAGAAAAATATTCTTAATTATTTTCATATGTTACGCAAACCTAAATTTATGAGCTTGACAGAAAAATGTTGTTTGTAAACGACTGTATTTTATATTTTTGTAGATATTTTGAACCAGTTAAATCAAAGTGCGGACCCCTGTGATGATTTTTTCACATATGCTTGTGGTGGTTATATCGCTCGAAACCCTCTAAAGGACGGACAGACATATCGTTCTGGTTTCTCAGATGCAGCTGACAAGAACATGCTAGTGCTGAAGAAAAGCTTAGAGTCTGCTTCATTTAAATATCCAGAGGTGAAGTATATCTATATATATGTTACATTTTTCCCCTTTTTCTTGCAAAACCCTCTTGATGTCTTTTTTCCCAGCATGTTAGACTGCTATAGTATCATTATTTTTTTATGTGATCGTGCAAGTAGACACATGCACGGTTTCACAGTAAAGTAGTACACATTTCCTGCCCACCATCTTGTTGTAATAACGACGTGTGTTGTTAACCCTAAGATCTTGGGTGTTTTCTGGCGGCGATAAAAAACCTATCAGACATGACAACGTTTAAAAAAATAGAAGACTTCAACGCTAGTAGTGGAAATATTAAACATTATCTTGAGCGATTATACCAATAATTTCAAGCAGCGAACAATCCTCATCATGCTGAAATTTTTCAGCCAGGTCTGCTGGGTACAATTAAGGAGACTATGGCAAAGCTATAAGGGAGAAAATTGGGGGAAAACCAAAACGCAAGGCATGAGCTGACGAGGTGGGATTCAGCGGCGAATGGGAAACCTCGACGGTGCACATCCCAAAACTTGATGGCAGCACCCGCTCATGTGTGGATTATGCCAGTCACCGTAAACCCTCATTTCAATGTTCCCTCATTATCCTATCCCATTATCAGAGGAAGTTGTCTGGCAGAGGTTAAGGGAGGGAAACTCTTCCCTATGTTACACCTCAAGAATGCATATTAACAACTTGGGATAGATAAAGAAAGCCTCCCTCATGTTACCATCAAGGTCTGTCAGTAGTACTATATATTACGAAAGACTCCCATTTGGTATCACTTCTAGCCCTGCCTTGTTTCAGAAAACAATCGATACTATGTTTTCAAGGCCTTAACCATATATTCTAGTTATAGGGCTCATAGACTGCCATCTGGATGCCATACCTAAAACAAACTTTGAAGCTTGCCAGACACCAGTCTTTTTATCATTACATCATCCGTAGAAGCTGTGCCGACCAAGGCTGAAGAGGATCCATCTCTCCATAAGTGCTGCATTTTTATCATGCCATTATCCATAGAAGGTGTGCCAACCAAGGCTGAAGAGGATCCATCTCTCCATATGAGTTGCTACATTTTTATCATGCCATTATCCATAGAAGATGTGCCAACCAAGGCTGAAGAGGATCCATCTCTCCATATGAGTTGTTACATTTTTATCATGCCATTATCCATAGAAGATGTGCCAACCAAGGCTGAAGAGTATCTAACTCTCCATAAGGGTCGCATTTTTATTATGACATCATCCGTAGAAGGTGTGCCAACCAAGGATGAAGAGGATCCATCTCTCCATAAGGCTTGCATTTTTATCATGACATTATCCGTAGAAGGTGTGCCGAACAAGACCGAAGAGGGTTTATCTCTCCATAAGGGGCGCATGTTAGCAATAATATGTTTGATAAACTCTCAGGAGATCATAGGTGTGCCAAAAAAATGTTTATCGTGCATCTTAGACAATTGCATAAAATTTGTTTGTAGGTTTTGTCTTCATCTTATTTAAATTGTATTCCACTATTCAGTAATGTAAATCACAAGTATGTTAAGAACAGAGGGATGGTTGAGGTTGGGCAGGTGAGCACGAGGACTGCGACTGTTTGGAAGCCGTTGCCCGTCCAGCGTTTACGGATTAAAAATATGATCTGACTCTGATTTTTGTTTTTTGCTGTGACAGAATCGTGTTATCATATCTAAGTTTTACGATGGTGCATCACGAGAAAGTACTACTGAAGAGGAACTGATCTCATCAGTTATTTGAGTTATAGTTACACGAACAGAGGGATCGGATCGGACCAGGAACGTCAATAGTATCGGGGCAAAATAAAGTTACTTCGTGCCATCAAATTTTGGTTAGTTAGCAAACAAATCTGCTTATAAACCATGCGGGTCAAGTAATTGAAAAACACTGATCAAGTAGATAGGCTGCCGGCTCTTCGGAACACTCCAGGGTTTTTGTTTATTTTGTACAGTAACTGATATTTGCAATAATCTTGCCTGTTTCTATAGAATGAAGCTGTAGTGAAGACAGTTCGGTTCTACAATTCATGTGTGGATGAAGTTGAAGTCAACGCTCGGGGTGCACAACCAATGAAAGATCTCATTAATAAATATGGCGGCTGGGATGTCTTGGGCAATGTCACCAATACCAATCGTGACACCATGGACCTTTTGGCTGATATTGAACGAGATCTTCTCATCAAACCACTCATTAATGTTATGGTATCTGTGGACTACTTCAACTCTAGTGGTCACATTGTAATGGTATGTGAACACTTTATAAACAAACACACTAAAAGTGCTAAGCAATAATTAATAATAACGTCCAATCAGAATTCATTTTTGAAATAGTCAAAAATAACATCCAATCTGTACCTTAATTAACGTGGGAAAACTCAAGGATTGACTAGCCACTTTGGGTTGCTGTAGGGGACGAAGTCTATCGAGCAAAGGGATTAACTGAAATAAAAAGTTAACCTAAATCCTTTTAGAATCTTCCCGGATCCATGTAGTTTCCTCAGTTGAATATAAAAAGGAATTTATAACACACTGTAGAAACTTTATGATAATAGTATAACAATACAATAATTCTCAACAACAGCACTTTTTATTTTCCCTTGTTTTGCTTATATACGTATATAATTTTTGACGCGCATTCTTGGAATAATTGTTAAATATTTCCCTAGCTCTAAAGCGTGACTTAAGGTACATTTGTTTCCCTCTGCCTGGCGCAATTTCAACTGAAGAATATTCCAGGGTTTCTCTATAGTAGGCAGTTCTGGGCTAGATTATGCATCTGAATGGGCCTAAACAAGTTGAATGAATACTGTAATATGTGATGTCGTTTCTTCAAATCCTTAACACAGTATTGTACCAGGGTTTAAACTCATTGACTTGATGGTTAAGAGACTGAGCTAAAAATAAAATGGAAGTATAATTATATAAACACCAAAAGTACTCGAAAATCCTCAAGACTGCACTTTCTAGATATTTAGGTATAATAGGGTTACCATTGTTTTTGTTGCTACACGAACGTTGGGTTTTTTTTTCGTCCCCTTAGACTTGCGTTTTTTCTACCGCCACTGATGTCATAGTTCAAATAGACCGCATGTCCCGATACTAGCGAGACAGACTGTGATTGGCTGGCGTACGCTAAACAAGATGCGGGCCAAAAATCAAATCTAAAATCGAGAAGAAATTCGAAAGTTTGCTTAACAACGAAAACGTTAGTAAGCAAGGTCAAAAGTTAACTGGAAACTAGCTTATACTTTACTGATTTTGAAGCACTGAATGTATAAAATGGTGAAAAGATATGAAATGTAGATTCAACATTATGTTTAACAGTATAGTTTGTATTAACTGTTGTCTGATGCAATAACAATCTTGCTTTCTAGTTGGGGGCTGCACAATTAGGAATGCCAAGTAGTTTCTACTCCAACGACTCTGTAGAGAAAATCAGGGTTGGTACATTCCTCGTGTATTTCTGTCAACTGATAATCATAATGATGATGATGATGATGATAATGATATTGATGATGATGATGATGATGATGATAATGATAATGATATTGATTATGATGTTATTGATGATAATGATGATGATATTGATGATGATGATGATGATGATAATGATGATGATAATGATGATGATATTGATGATGATGATGATGATGATAATGATATTGATGATGATGATGATGATATTGATGATGATAATGATATTGATGATGATGATGATATTGATGATGATGATGATGTTATTGATGATAATGATGATGATACTGATGATGATGCTACATTGATTATTTTTAGTTATAATTCAACAATAAATTCCAAAGTAGAAACACTCGATGCTATTGGTCAGAATATATCACGTGATATTCGCTCGCAGTTTGGCATCATCTTCAGCAACTACAAATAATGCATCCACTCGAAAAATCAACTTAGTTGTTTTATTAATTTTACGTTGAAATAGACTGAAACAGAAGTCCTGAGAATTCAACCTCCAGTTTTGTGTTCACATTTGAAGAAAAGAAGTTAGAACTTGTACATAATTCAGTGACTGAAAACACAAATTTGGCTTGATCGTTATCCGCTCGCCATTCGCACGGTAAAAAGAATATTGTTGAATCATATAATTAATAAACTTCTACCTCTACTCTGCCAGAGTATGCTTGGCTTAGAAATTAAGACTTGCATTTTTGATATTTCAGCTGTATCCCTTTAGTATTACATGTACTTTTTCTAGTATTTGAAGTTGGTCGGTGCTTTACAGGTGCAAAATGTATATAAGAGATACATGAAGACGATTGCTAAACTCCTCGGTGGTCCAGCAGACTCTGATAAAAAGATGATGGAAATCTACGAGTTTGAGGCTAAACTAGCCGAGGTACAATGCTAACCTGTAGATTATAGATAGTGTAGGCAAACAAAAGTTGACTTCTGTTTGTTGTAATGAGAAATGTTGTTGCCTTGGATATTTTACTCAGAAGAAAATTTAGATAATATTTATTAGTGTTTGTGCACTTTAAAATATGGCTAAGTGTGCTTACCTTCATGACTCGCAAATTAGAAAGATTCCAGCAAGGGCTCGTAGCATTTTCAGGCTCGGAGAAAGCTCAGTTCTCTAATTTTAAAAATTGTTGGACATTTTCAGTGGTCAAACTTGTCGTGTTTCATTTTCATAAAAAGTCAACGGACAGTTTTTTTTATTGTTAACATATTTTTTATGCTACTACTGGTGCTACTTTTCCAGTATTTGTTAATTAGATCTTGTTCATGCGGCTTCCAAGACCGAATCCCCGATTTTTCTGCAAACAATTAATTGTTTGCCATCTTTGCTAATAGCTTAAAAGTTGTGTGTTGGTGTATTTTCGTACAGTGGCCATCATCAAAGATAAGAGGAAGTACTGGTTTCCCTTTATCTTGAAAAGCCTTGTCACAGAGTAAATTTCTTTTCAGTTTAAAGGCCAAAGATTTTAGCTGGCACAGAAAAGGGGCTTTTTCTATGCTATTAATTTTGCCTAGTTTGCATGTATATATAAAGTACCTTGCGAGAAGTTTACAAAAGCTAACTATCAACCCCAGAGTTGAGTCAGTTAACCCTATGACATCAAGCTTGTTGGTGTCTTTGTTTTTACTTTGGATGTTTTTAACCTGCAGCCAGATTTGGATGGTGCCCAGACACTTTTCACTTTTTCACAGTTCCAAAATAAATGTTAAAATGTTTCTGTTCCACCTTAGCAGAAGGTACACAATTTGGAGTCTTTGATGCTAATTTTATGTAGAAGTTCGGTTTGTGGGAATAATTCAATACAATTTATAAAATTGAAAATTCCTCAATTTTTTACTTTATTACAGTAAAATATCATTCATGGCATTCTTTTTTCGATTTAGTGTGGCTGTTTTAGGGATTTGTTCTGGATTTTGGAATGGAAGATTTATGAGATAGCCTAGCCCAAGCGCTAGCTAAACCCTGTTCTCTATGTGTTGTGCATCGCAGGTGCGATCAGCAGGGAATTATACTAGCACATTGCAAGAATACTGGATCGATTCTAAGTTTCGTTATGAATTCCTTTTAGGTTGAGCATTTACTACTTTTGCATTAGTTGATGAGGCACTGTTCTTGGTCATTGTTTTATGTTTTTTAAACTTTTTTATAGAAACAAACTAGATCTTGTTAGTCATATAATATGGAATTTAGGCAATATTATTACTATTATTATTATCTTTATATATTATTAGTATTTCATACGAAGGAGAATAGATTTAGAAATACACTTGACTTATAAAAACTTGCTATAAAAATTTTTTAAAAACATTATAAAACCTTATAAAAAGGCTAAAAAGCTAGAAAGTCGACAACGTTTCGATGTTCTCGTAACATCATTATCAAGTCAAAACTAATAAAATTACACTCCTTAAAATACTATCGAGAATAATTCGTGCGAAACTTTTTGTTTGAACAGTAACACTTTTTCTCTGTTACTGTCTTTTAATTAGTCATTATTATTCTCGATAGTATTTTAAGGAGTGTAATTTTATTAGTTTTTGACTTGATAATGATGTTACGAGAACATCGAAACGTTGTCGACTTTAGCTTTTTAGCCTTTTTAGAATTTTCAGATTTGGTAAACTTACTAATTTTTAGCTGCTTTTACGTATTTCATTCCAGCCTATCTTCAGGGACTGTGTCACCGAGATTCTTAACTCAGTCTTAGTCTTAGTTTGAATTTCAGTCTGAGGTTAGGCTTAGTCTTCTTATCTTACGTCTCACTCTTAGATTTTAGTCTTAGCTGAGTTATAGTCTGATCCTTACTATCCACATTAGTCTCATCTGTAAAATTTCTCTTAGCCCGCTCTAGGCATATCTAAACCTTTCAATTGCGGGGTAATCTGATTTCACTCAACTCCTTTTTTACAGTAATCAAATTGATAATGAACAAATTGCATCATTGTAAGAACAAAACTCACACTTAATTTGTACACATATTAACCTTCACGTTTTTTCATTTCT
The DNA here is from genome assembly GCA_027575235.2 of Palythoa mutuki. Classification (NCBI taxonomy): domain Eukaryota; kingdom Metazoa; phylum Cnidaria; class Anthozoa; order Zoantharia; family Sphenopidae; genus Palythoa; species Palythoa mutuki. Next base: position 4,934 of record JAODFW020353680.1, on the reverse strand, counting down.
AGTTGGGATTATTTTCCACATGACCATGCCCGATCACGTGTCTATCGGTGGGGTGAAGATGGTTTGCTTGGGTTCACAGACAGAGAGTGTCGATTATGCTTCTCCTTGGCTCTCTGGAATGAGAAGGACCCCATATTGAAAGAAAGACTCTTTGGTCTGACTGGAACTGAAGGTAAGTAGCAGGAAATGAATAAAGTAAAAAGATTTTTTTAAATGTTTGGTGTTACTTAAACTAAGAGTAGCTGGGAGACATACTGTATAGACAGGTGGCAAGAATCTTGCTGAACTTTAACTGAGTGCATCATACAGAGTCTTTTGTTAACACTGAACTGAGGATGTTTGACAGACAAACTGCTGAATCATTCTTAGGTCTAATTGGAACTGAGGGCAAATGATAGATAATTAGTCGGATGGGTAAATTATTTTATCTAACTGGAACTCAGGGTAATTGGGAGAGACACAGATGGATAGATTTATACTCTTTAGTCTTAATGATGGACAGACAGACATCTGACTATTTTGTTTAACTGAAACAACAATTCAGTTGAACACCCAAACTTATCTCGCTATGAATGCATGCAAACTATTGTAATTCATATTATTTTGCCTGATTGAGCTCAGGTTTGGTATGGCTAACACTTGGCTGACAAGATTAGTGGCTAACAGATCTAGAATGGCTGATTGTCAACCTCACCTTCTTCACTTCTGCTGAAGTTTAAGCCGTTTCTGTAATAGTGGGCTTCCTGTGATGCCTTGCTCATATTTGGAATACCTATATTTAGAAGGGGGACTGGCGACGGAGTTAAGATGGCGCCACGGAGTAAATAAAAGTCCTTAGTACAATCTATTTGAATCCTATCTTTATCGAGCCCATCCATTGCCACGAGGTAGGACAATTGATATCAACAAACAAAAGCACGGAAAGATGTCAGACAATATCCCTTTTATAAGGCTTCTAGAAGAATTGTAAGTAGTTTTAGGCTTTTAATATACTTTTAGAGTGCCTCCGTTAAAAGAACCATCGGTGATCGAGGCTCGCTCGGTAAAGATTTATAAAGTTTAAAGATTAAAGATAAATGTTTTGAGTAAACACTGGGAATCGGCGAAAATGAAAGCAGAAATTTGAAATATACCTCAAGGCCCTCCAAGAAGAGCGATGACATTGATGTAGGTTTACTACTAAATCACATCGGGGATTAGTTCCTGAAAATTTACTCGAATTTTGAATACCTGTTGGAGCGTGATGACCCTGATGGCGAAGAAAAGCTCCCAGCTGAGAACCCTGACCATTATAAGACTGTAATAGAAAATTCGAGACATTTTTCATGAAAAGAGACGCTCAACGTATGTTGAGAGAACAATTTTGGTAACATTTGCAAAGAGATCCAGCGCAGAGCTTCGACTTCTGGGTAATAACGGTAAAGAGATGAGGATCAAAGTGCAAGTTTCCGTCTGCCTTTGTCGAACAAGCAGTAAGAGATAAACTTTCCTTTCCTGTTCTGAGCTCAAAGTATACGATGAGTGAGGACTGTCGCTTGACAAAGCAATAACAATTCTGTCAATAAAAAAGCGACCAAACGAGAGTTATAGGAGTCTTGAAACTGCTTCCATCGAAGGCGTTCGTGACTATTGGTCTCCCTCGCAGCAACCCATTTCTAATTTACCCTGAAAAGTATGGTTATTGTGGAAGGAACACCCGAGAGGCAAAAGCAATTGCCCAGCAGCAAATGCCCGTTGTGACAGATGCTTGAAATTAGGCATCGATGCTGGTGCCAAGGTCTGTGTAATACCAGAAGAAGTGTATAGAGAGTCCTCCGGATGACTCACTCTCCCAGACAGAAAACTGGATGGATCTGATGATACACCTCTCACGAGCATCGGCCAAACAAATATAGATCTTAGGCTCGGAAGAAAACAAATCAAGGAATATGTCTATGTTGTTCGAGGCGCGCAGAAGCTTCTCCCTGGCGTCCCAGCAATACGCAAACTTGGTTTGATCTATAACATTCCCAGTACGTTCAGCATCAGAGCAGTAGAATGTGAGCTCAGCAAGAAGGAACAGCCATCTCTTGACACAAAAGATAGAGTGTGCCAATGTTACCCAAATCTCTTTACTGGCCTTGGCAGGATGAAGAACGAATATACTATACGCCGGAAAGAAGAGGCCAAACCATTTTGTCTGACAACACCCCGAATAGTACCATTACCCCTACAGAAAAGGTGAAAGAAGAAATCAGGCGTATGATTAACCTTGGTGTAATCGAGGCTAAAGACGAGCCAACCAGCTGGTGCGCCCCAATCGTAGTGGTCCCCAAGCCAAATGGCGACGTGAAAATATGCGTAGATCTTACAAGGCTAAACAAGGAAGTGCGCAAAGTCCGAAAAGTGTACCAAAGCCGAAGGTAGAGGAAACATTTGGCAACACAGCAAAGGGTACAGTATACTCGAAACTTGACGCAAATTCCGGGTTTCACCAGGTTCTCCTTCGTGAAGAAAAAGCCAAATTGATCACCTTTATTACACAATTTGGACGATACATGTTTGAACGTCTTCCTTATGGAATCTCCTCTGCACCAGAGTTTTTTCAGAAGCGAATGGATCAAGAACTCGCCGGACTAGAAGGGGTAGTCATGCACAACATTTTAGTTGTCGGCAAAAATCAAGCGAACATGACCAAAGGCTAATCAGTTTACTTGATCGCATATCATACGTGGTCTCACTCTCAACCCGATAAATGCAAGTTTTCCCAAATGAGAATCAAGTACCTCGGTTAAATAATCGACAGTAAGGGCTGAATGAAGAAACCAGCCAAAGTGAAAGCCATTCTAAACATGGACAAGCCATACAACATCTCGAGCCTCAGGAAGTTTCTTGGAATGGCCTAGCAACTAATGAGGAACCGTAGTCTCAGCAGATGCAAGTAGCTTTGGACTGGGAGCAGCCATTATGCTAAAACATTCTTTAGTAGCATATGCAAGCAGGTCGATGACAAATACCGAGTGTAAAAATGTCCAGATAGATAAAGAAGCATTGGCAACTACCTGGGCACTAGGACTTTGGTCAGAAAAACGGACAAGAGTATGTAAAATGAAGTTTACGTAAATTCAAGGAGTTTCCTTAATCAAAAGTGGGCAAGCCCTGCATGTTGAGCAGTAATGCCTTTTCTTATCAACGCCTTATCATCTTCATTGTTATATAACTAAAAGCAATTGTAGCTTCTCATGTCAGGTACATTGTTTTTTGAGACCCCCATACTACTGTAAAACGTCACATAAAAAGATGTTTCTTGTTGCTAGGTAACCATGGGGAGGACGTAAAAGAATGCTATTATTATCTGGACTCCACTCCTACCCACTCCTACATGAAAGCGTTGTATAAATACCCACAGAGAGAATTCCCCTACTCAGATCTTGTAAATGTCAACCAAAAAAGAAACAAGCTGCAGCCAGAGTTTGAGTTAACAGATACAGGTAAGAACATAATGTGAATAAATGAAACAAAGTACCCATAGTGCTGGAACAGAATGAGTAAATGTATTAGAAGGTTTTAGAAGCTTGATCCTTTTTTCTAGCCCAATGACGTCTTCAGAATTTTGATGCTGAACTTTACTATGCAGGTGTTTCAGAAACATTTAAAGTTGGAGCACGGGCGACAGGATAAGCTTGTTACGAGTTGCAAAACAAACAATTAACACCAAACAAAACGATTTAATCCCTTATCAATGTATTGGCTGTTCCCTTTGTTATCGAACTCCAACATATTTCAACTTTGCGTTGCAATGAGCCTGCTTTAAATTCAGTGTTGAATTAAATGTTCCAGACAAAAACACATCTTACCAATTTTCATAACATTTGTAATGGTAATGGAAACGAGTGGATTCTATTTCTGTCTGTTATCAGTACCTTTTGGTGATTGGTCAGAAATCCTGAATCCCGAATTGTGATTGGTTCATTCAACTGTCCTGATAACAGGTAGCCGATAACAAGTAGCTGATAACAGAGTTTTGTTATCGGATAGTTTTCCAAGGCGATTAGGTAAAAATAGAGTTGGGAATGGGCCAATCAGATTTGAGGAAATTGTAATTATTATAATAATATGTTTTATTGTCCAATTAATTATTAATTGGATCGGTTTCTCCGAAGACTTTCACGGGTAAATTATACGGTGTATCCTATTTTAAAATAATGGAATAGTTTGGCTAAACCAATCAGAATCAAGTAAGCGCCGAATTGACCAATCACCGCAAAGCATGCGTCAGCTGCAAGGGGCTCTCGTTATCGTCGCGCGCAAGCCCATCAGTGAAACAAGCTGCATTTGCGAGAAAAGGGCGAACTTTTCTGACTTTTCTGACTTTAAACAGAAGAATTGCCGTGATAGAAGAAAACGAACTTTTGAGGCAAAGAAACAATAACTTCAAAAAGAATACTTCAAAAAGCTCCAAAATTTGGTTGAATGTTATTTATGAATGGCTTGCAACAGCAGCGAAGCAAAGCTATATAATATAAGTGAGAGGATTACATGCTAGTCCAATTTGTAGATAATTAGATCTACTGTCCTGATACTTAATTGGATTTTAAAATAAATGTAGATACACATTTTTTTCTTTTAAATCTTGAAATAGGCTCATGGCCAAGTACAAGGGTCCCTATTCCTAATGGATTGTATTCATGTGTTGTTTAGAATGTAATGCCTGTTATTTCGGAGAAATTGTTTAGTTCAAACCCATTTGTCAATTTAAAGAGATTTGTCTGAAAGCCTGGAACCAATAACAATCATCTCAGATAAATGAGGAGCAACTGAATTTGTAACTCTTACCTTTCTTTTGAAGAGGCGTTCCACCAAAATTGTTACTGGGATATAACAGCTGAATATGCCAAGAACACTCCAAATGATATTCTCATTAACATAACTGTGGCTAACCGGGGACCCGACCC
>JAODFW020352641.1:0-12208 GCA_027575235.2 Palythoa mutuki | reverse complement strand
CTTTGGTTTGATGGAAATACAACAAAATTTTAGGACTTTCAAGATTTTCCAGGGAAAAAAATCAACAACTTTCCAGGAAAAAATCCAACACTTTTCAGTTCCAGGAAAAAAAGATTCAAAACTTTCGAGGAAAAAAATCCAGAACTTCCCAGGAAAAAAAATTCAAAATTTCCCAGGAAGCGTACGAACCCTGATAACTAAATAAAACAGCAAAGCGCTTTGAGATTTCCCTCCCAAGAAGGCGCGAAATAAAGCATGCTTAATAAGAATTTAATCCAGCAAAATCTCACGCGCAAATCAGACAAAATTAACAATAAATTTCTATGAACGACGGCTCCCAACCGCTGCATGTCTGAATCAAATGGCGTCGCTAAATGATATTCTGCGTTAATAAATTAGATAGCAAACAAGACAGATGCAAAAAGATATAACAGCCTTTGAAACGAATACCGAATCACCTGCTTTTGTTTGTGCGACTTTGACTGAATATTTAACATTTGCATTCCCAAATTAAGATAACTGATTGGCTAAATGAACCCCTCCCAAACTGCTTGAGACTTTTTTGTGCTACCGATGTGGTAACTGCTGATGTTGTTGCTGCCTTAACGGCTGATTTGAAATGTTCCCTGGCGCAGCATAGGATTGTTGTTGTATTGGCATTACAGGAATATATTGTCCATTGCAGGAGGTAGTAGTTGACGGTATCCAACCTGCCTGTTCGCCACCAAGCCCTACTCCCTGTGCCCACTGGATATTATTGGCCATTACAGCGGGAGCGACTGTTACTGGCTGTTGTTGTGCAAGTTGAGTCAAGTTTGATGCACTTGTGGTGCGTGCAAATGGAATCTGATCCTGTACTGGAGCAAACATGTTCCCTGAATACATCTGGGTGGGGGGATTACTGATAGGGGTACTGACAGAAATTGTAGTAACAGCAGTCCCTGCCTGTTTTTCTTTGATCTGATTCAAACTCAACTTAGTTTCGATTTTGGCTGGTGCCGGCTGGCCAGCAGTCGCACCAACAGGTTTTTTCTTGGACTTAGATTCGATAGTAAACTGTTCGAATTGTTCCAGTTGTTCTATCATTCCCGTTTTAGATATTTTCATTTTCATCGACTGTTTGGGAAGCTGACTCGTCAATGGTTCAGTCCCTCCGCCATAACCATTCACCTTGGGATCTGTGCTTTCCGAGTCGCTAGTTGGTTTTCCACGCTGCTGCATAGGTACAGAACCCCTATGCTGTGTTCTCATTCTCCGCATTTCCACTTTCTTTCGAAAGCTCTTCATTTCTTTTTCTTGCCGTTTCTCAAGATCTTCTTTTTCTTTGTGGTGTCTAAAGGAAAGTTACCAAATGATTTTTAGGTCAGTCTCATGTTAGGAACCGTTGTTAAACTGATTTCCAACCTTTCACTTAACGACCGTGCGATGTTTTATCAGGGTTGTTTCAGAGAGTAACATTATCCCTGCCTACGAGTTTTCTCTGGCCAAGCCAAATTTTCATATAATCTCTTTATTTCAAAACCGAGATAAGCACATGCAGCCGAGAAAACTCGGAGGTAGAGATTCCAGTCATTACTCGGTCTCAAAGGTTGGGATAGTCCTGGGGGTTAAAGTTATCTCTTTACTCGTCGGTGCCAAATAAACGGGGGGCTCGGAACTAACGGGGGGTGGTAAGGGTAAAAAATCTAAAAAGAAGTTTTGTGTTTCACTCACGTACAGCCGTAGACAGCGTTTGATTTTTGTGGTCAGTTTCGGACAATGACTGTCTGGTCTGACTACAAAGGAGACGAGCTGACTAGTTGCCGCATGTTTATATTCTTGCAAAATTATCTGACACTTACTTTTTTAATATTAAGCCATCATAATTTTTAATTTTGAAACAAGGCATTTGAAAAACTTTAAAGTGTATGGCGATTGCAGAAAATAACAGAGACAGTTTAGCATGAACATTGGACTGCTACTTTTAAAATATCATTTTAAAGATTTTAAATCCATGAAACATTGAATCACTCACTGTAATTCACTCTAACCAAACTATAACCGACATTAAAAACAACTCATACTATTAATAGTCTTTTGAACAAAACTGAAGCCAAACTAAATGTTTGAAGTGTTGTAATTTCATTGCTTTGTCTAATTTGTAACAGTACCAAGTCCTAACTACAAATATTCTGGGTTGCCACTATTTCCTGGATGTGAAATTCAAGGACTTTTCGAGGAACTTTCAAAGCAAATACAAGACCTTCTCTGTCAAACCAAAGACATGCTTCAAAGCAGTTAGCCATGAGTGAAAGGAATGTTTAGAAGTTTGATTGTTTCTGGACAAAATCAAGCCTCCCAGAGTTGCCATTTTTTGTTTTAGAATGTTGTCACATCAAAAATATTTCAACAAACAGCTTATTTTCATTATTTTTGGAAGTTAAGAAAGAAATTTTTTGCCCATTCCAGGATTTTCAAGGACCACAAGTTACCCAAATTCAAGGACTTTCTAGGCTCTGGAATTTATTTTAATTTCTAAATTCCAGGACTTTCCGGGATTTTCAAGGAGCATTACAACCCTGTACATTGTTCACACATTAAGTTTTAATACTTGTAACATTTACGACTTTATGCTATCTATTTCAATTAATGTGGTAGTGGCCATTGTGAAATCTTAAGCTACTACAGTGTAATCTGCCACTTTTGACATATTTGACAGCAGTGAAATATCAACTATTTCCCTTTCCTTGTCTCTTCAAACTTAAAGTATTGTCTCCCTATTTCTGTAAACTTTAAATAAGTGTAATTTATTGAATTGAAATGAAATGAATATTGTCATTGTTTGCCTTAAAGAAAGCACTGCTGTAATATTGTTACAATTCTGTAACCAAAGTCGATTCACTTTCACACAATGGGCAGTCTATGTATTACTTTTCATTTTCTTGTTCATTGTGAAAGTTTATAAACATAGGCTGAGTGTATCAATACCTGGTTCATTCTTGCTGTTCTTAGTTTTCATGTCTTGTGATTTAAACATCCAGCTTAAAACATTGACGATCTTTGAAATGCATTAATTCAGTTTTGTTCAATATTTGAATACTCCTCTGACACCAGGATGACAAGAAATCGATATTACTTCAAATTACCATATGATTCTGAAACGTGTTTATAAAAAGGATGGAAATTACAAAAAGAAAACTATTGCAACTGGGGTTTCTGACAGCTAAATAATTAATCTGTCAATCAAATTCGCATTGAGTACACAAAAACAAGATCATTATGCAGATCAGTGTGAAGTGTCAAATACACTGCTTTTAATAAATCCACAGAAGCTCTTTCATTAATCCTGTTTCACTAATTAGGAACACTGAGCTTTGACTTAAATTTTAATATATAAGATATTTAACTGAACAGATGAGAACTCTTACTAAAATCAATTTTCATAATGAAGTAGTTTAGATTTGTAAAACATATTTATTAATAAGGCTTAAAAAACTGTATTACAGTAATTCTGTCAATTGAATAGTAATTATTCTCACAAGAAAATACCAAAATCACCAAAAGGAAATTCAACAATCAAATTTACTGCCTATAGAAACAGGGAAGAAATCAGAGCTGCATATTGTATTTCAAAATGAAATATAACAAAAAGCACTCTCAGTGATAGAATTTCTACTTCCCAATACTTCTATGAGTGATGTACAATTAATATTAATTAAGTCAATCTTCATGATTTAGCAAAACTTTCTCTTGATGCTAGGAATAAATGTTTTATTGTAAATAAGCATCTTTAGGAAAATGAAGTTTATAATCATGTTGAAAAAATTTTATTGCTGAATTAAAAGGACTGCCAAATTACATGCCATATTGATTTTTTTAAAAATGATCAACATAAATACATCTGGCTTAAATTCTCATTTCTTGAAAATTCGAGAATATAGGGCCCAGTTCCTCAAAAGCTGATATACGATAATTATTAGCGCTAATTAATCCAGGGTTAAAATCTGGGAACCTATCTTTTTGTTTCTAACCTTGTAGAGACTGAAAGTTAAGTTCAAGCATAATGCTTACAGGATGTAGCTTTGAAAGATGAAATCACAAGTTAAGCACATGCACTTTTTATTTTTTTTGGGAACCTGAGCCTGTTTAACTGTGCCATGTAGCTATAGAGACTTAATAAGGCCGGAACAGCTGTCCATGGCTCCTAAGCTAACACTTAGTCAGGCTCACTTTATCTGAGGGTAGATAAAGGGGTAATGTCCACTACTTGTGTGGCCATACTGCCCAATATAGTGGTTACAAGTTACCCCTGGCATGTATGTGATGAACTTGTGATTTTATCTTGTACAGACTGATTTGGGCCACAATTCTGTGGTTGTATGACATATTGTATCCCTAATAATACTAGACATCACTTTATATGCAGGACCTCAGTATAATTTCTTGGTGAAGAAAATGATTGAATTTTGGCTTATCCGGGTGTAAAAGTTAACCAACCTTTGAGCAGTTCTGTGCTGGCTGGTGTACTATGTACTTTTAATATATGTTTATCTTGTACATTTTGGGATGTAATTTTCAATGAATTTGGATTGTTAAAATGACAAAGTTGGAAAAAAACTTTTAGAATGTAAGAACACTGCCTGTAGTGTGACAGATATTATTCTCTGCAATACATATAGAGAATAGTGGTATACGTAGTTAAGTGTGACTAAACAATATGCATTCATTTCTGGAATCACAAACAAAGTGCTGAGAAGAAATGCAAGTGAAGACTTACATAAAGTTGTTATTTCATGTGAAAACTGTTTTAACACAAGCTTTTTAACATTAAGCTATGTTTTCTTCCTTTTCTATTTCTGCTGCTTGTGTCATTTCTACTAAGACGGCATACACACCTCACACAAAAGAAATAACGTTTGCAATATATTATAGTTATAAGCATACTTTTTTAATGTTTGGACAGCTGTTTTTGCCTGGTTAGCCAATCAAAAGTCTGCTACTGGGGAAGTAAACATACGATTTAGGACAATAAGGTACAATTTTCTTTTGTAATCTGCTATCGTAAGAGTCCATGAATCTTTGTCCAGTTCTGTTGTCATAAACAAAAACCATGCCGTAACTACGGTTGTGGTTGCTCTTTATAGTTCTTTACCATAAATGTACTTCAAGCCCGTTCTCAAGTCATTTTAAAATGGTATATAAGATTAGAGAGCTAGCCTTGCTAGCATCATTGCAATATCGTGTTTTACAAAAATTCTATATTCAGTGTGGATAGTAACTTCACTAACCAGTTTAAGTAAACATGAAAGCTAAAAATTTTCTTGAAATTAATTAAATTTACTGAAAATATATAAAGTGCAGTATTCTTAAAGAGACCGTCACATCAAGTGAAATCTGTCATAAATCAAGTATTGTTTCTTCAAATCAAAACCTACGTGAATATTTTCATAATGACTTACCTTGGCTCTGTGATACCATTCCGTCTTTGTTCTGCATTGTTTAGCCGGTCTTTCCATCAGACAACCGGTTTTAAAATAAGGCCATTGTTTGTATGATGACAGTTCACACCGAATCAAATGCCGGCCGAGGAAGGACCTGTACGTGATTTTGAATCAACCATTCTTGAGAATGCGGAATGTTTACGAGAAACTTTTCACTTGCAACTTCACACACATAAATGTATTTCCATGCTAATAAGGGCATGCATGGCTGTTTGGTTTACTGCTAATCGCTCTATCTATTCTAAAGCAATTATTTTCTAAACAGGCAGTTCACGCAGCGCTGAACATGGCGTCCTTAGTCCCCCAAATATTTGAGAAGCAGGAACAATGGCTAGCTAATTGTTTCCATAGGAACTTCATGAGTTGTGAAGCAGTCACAGATGGGCAACACACTGGAACATTTGTCCGTGAACGTTGGCAGTCTGTGTGGGACATCCACCAAAAGTATTGCTTCGTGATTTCTAATTCTATATTTCCCGCGCGTCAGCGAAACTGAATCGCGTCTGTATGAGAACTGGGTCCAAGCGAAGCAGACTTCACTTCCGTCACACACTCCTCGAAGAAATCTGACCGCAAGAACCTGATATTTGAATGAACTCACTGACTCATAGTTTTTTGTTTTGCAGTTTAATGCAAACGTTAAAACTTCATTGAGTTGCGTGCAATGCCACCGAACTAAAAGCGGGAAACATGTTGAATCCATATACACCATTGCCATTGGTACGGAGAAAATTTTGTGAATGATCATCCCAACGCGGTCCTGCCGAACTGAAGAAGCAAAAATTGTTATTAAAAATGGGTATAAAATATAATCTTGACAAGATGTCAGAAATCAAATTGGAAAACCTTCGATTGGTCAATGGGAACCTGGGTTGGGAAGCAAAACATGTTCCAACTTTAAAGGTTGACATTCGGTTTTATTACAGTCGTAAGACGTGAGAAGAGATAGCGAATCCTTTACCCGTTGTTTATACTGTTTTCAGTTATGATGACGCCCATTGTGGGGTGCGGAGCTTTTTAATATATCTGAAACTGGTCGATAAGCAAAATGCTTTTACTTAAATTCCATCAAATCCATGTCAGATTAGTCCACTTCTCAATTTTGTCAAAGCAGTCTGTTTGCGATTTTAGCCACTAAAAAACCTCTTGTGGTATTGACTTTGAAAGGATCAAAAACTTATTTCAAAACGTTCAAAAATGGAAAAGCTTCAGCCAACTCGGATTCTCTTACAGTTGTAAGTGAAGCACACCGTGAATTGTGTGCGGTTCGTTGGTCATCACCAGCGATATATGTACACTCCTTCACATATGATTTATACGGTTATCAATTGTAAAGCCGCTGATTGTGGGATGCGGAGCCCTGTCGGTAACTGAGCAAAATATGTTTCAGTCCTGTTTGTTCGCATTCAATTTGTGAAAGGGATAATTTCATAATATTTTTATTTTATTTAATTTTTTTTCAAATATATGTTTATTGGTTTATTAATTAGAAAAAAAACATTAACAAACTGAATCACGCATGCGCGTTGAGGTTAATTAAACAATGCTAAACGTTAAAAACATTTTTATTTCGCAACACTATAGAATTTATTTCAGGGTAAAATATAAAGTTTTTAGTCTAAGATTTTCACGTTCTTGATTTGTGTAGTTTGATGAATATTCCTACTTATTTTAAATTTTCACGTAGGTTAATTCTGCCACTACGTACAACCTCGTTCCCAGGCCTTTTTTCTGACTCCTAGGGAAAAGTCCTGGGAATGAGCTTGAACATGGGTCAGTCGGCAAAAAACCCCCAAAAGGCAAAACTTAAAAAAACCCTCTGACGGTCCCAAATATCGGAAGCAGTAAAATTTATTAAAACGTGTTGACACTACTAATTTATTGTGACAACTGCGCTGCATGTACTGAACAATAGAAACAAATTTAACTTTTTTGAGACTACAGGTATAGCGTAAATATATTTTTATTAAAACTAAAAGCCCCGTTGTCTTTCAAAACTTTCCTGTAAACTTCGGCCGGCTTCGCAAGTATGAGTAAGTAAAAAAAAGACATCCGAGTGTGCGTGAATTCACCATCCGTTTGCAGTAACTGACGTGCCGTCTTGACAGTTTGCTGGACCTCTAACGAGTGCAACACTGACTGAGTTTTAATTCTAAACACGTGCGCGTTAGCGTGAACAAGTTGGAATTGAAAGTCGGAAGAACTGAATAGCTCATGGCTGGGGATCAGTACGCGCGTGTATCGATATAATATTAAAATCTTGCTGAAAGTCGCAGCATCATATTTTAATTGCCTAAATTAAAGCTTCTGGTTTTTATAAACCCTGGAAAAATAATCGTGTACCAACAGGTTGATAAAGGGTTATTTCGTGATCCGTTGGGTCAAAAATAAGTCCGTGATCCGTTATTGGGTGCAATCGTGATCCGTCATTGGGTCAAAAATAAGCCCGTGATCCGTTATTGCCTTAAAACTAAGTTCGTGATTCGTAATTCTACCAAAAATCTTTGATCGTGATCCGTTACAGGGTCAAAATGAGAACGTGATTCGTTAGCTGGGACCCCTCCCCTTTATCACCCTGTACCAATTGCCCATTTCAGAAAGCTAAGTGCTACTATATTTTTGAGAACCTGGCCTCGACTTGATGGTTTTCCAAAAGTTTTTTCAAATTAGAAAAATAGAAAAGCTTCAGCCAACAACGTTACTCTTACAGTCGTAAGTGAAGCACATCATGACCATGTGCGGTTTGTCGGTCATCACCAGCGATACTTTAACACTCCTTTGCAAGTTATTCATACTGTCATCAATTGTAACGCCACCAATTATGGGAGTTAGACTTGCATTTCATGGCGAACCAACTCGGCAAGGAAAAAATATATAAAGTTTTTAGATTATCACAGCCTTGTTTCGTTAGAATGAAGACGTTTCTCAAGTGATCACAAAGTGAGCTCACGTTCTGCAGGTCACACAAACAAACTCCACGCGAGTAAGAATTAGTCACTGCTCTATGAGAACTGGGATCAAGCGTCGGGTTTCTCCATTTTGGCCCCTCACCCTACCGAAGCAGACTTTGCTTCTGTCACATGACACACGCATAGTACAAGTCGCGTAGCTTTATAGACCCCAGGCAATTGTGGGGATTTGCAAGGGTACAGTTTAGAAATTAGTAATGCACTTTAACAAATTCCTTTCTTTGAGGCAACGGTATTGTCATTGGAAGGGTGTAAACTTTACACGAATGCGGAGACTTTGTGTTTCTTTCATTTCGCTCCTGTATCAGAACATACACGCCCAGAGTATGGGCTTCCTGTGATCATCTGCATAATCATCATATCGTATAATTGTATAATTGAATGACTGAAAACAGCTAGTTGGATGCTTGCATTATATGAACAATTTTATCTCACTTTCTTATTATTGAATAAATCATCTGGTCGTTTTATTTGTGTACGTGTGTGGGTTTTTGGGAAAATTCGCAAATTTTTGTTCGTTCGTTTCGGACAAAAAATTTTGGAAATGGCGCAGTATTGCATTGTGGGATACACGGCGGCAAACATCTCTTCACGAACCTTTTGAGGTTGTTTTGGATTCGAAAGAGCTGAGGTTGAAAGTGTCGTGGAATATTGACTGTAGCTGTATAGATTTATATCTTTAAGGAGTAATCTATCAAATCTGATAGTTTTGTAGAAGCCAAATTATTTAAAATCGAAAAACAAGAAAACAAATTCAAGACACAAGGGCAAGACACAATTTTTTTGTTTTCGAGGGAATTTCAATTTGTTTTGCACACGAAGTCTGTCGAGAAGCTCTGGCGGCAAGCGAATTTTAAAAAATGCAAACTTTGATGGGCTGTGGTGGAGCAGAACAGAAAGCTGAAAGTATCTCTCATTTTGCCCCGAGTCATGCGGAAGAAGCCCTATATTCTATGAACGAACTGCGAAAAAATGCGCATTTGTGTGATGTGATTTTGGTTGTAGCCGATATAAGGATTCCAGCACATCGAATTGTGTTATCATCTTGTAGCCCATACTTCTTTGCCATGTTTACCGGTGAGCTGGTTGAAAGCCGGCAGAGAGAAGTGGTTCTCCAGGGAGTCGATGCAGATGCCATACAACTTTTGGTCGAGTTCTCTTACACTGCCAGAATTCAAGTTAGTGAAGACAATGTACAGGCGTTACTGCCAGCTTCCAGTCTTTTACAGCTTCTTAGTGTTAGAGACGCTTGTTGTGACTTTTTGAAAAGACAGCTTCATCCCTCGAACTGTCTTGGAATTCGTTCGTTTGCAGATACGCACACTTGTACCGAATTGCTTGACACTTCTCACAAATTCGCACTTCAACATTTCGTTGCTGTTTCGCAAACAGAAGAATTTATGTTGTTGTCAGTGACAGAAGTTCTTGAGCTGATCTCAAGTAATGATGCAAATGTTGCTTCAGAGGAGCAGATATATCATAGCGTAATAAATTGGATTAAGTTTGATCTTGAAAATAGAAAGCAACACATACCAGAGTTACTATCTAATACACGACTGCCACTGTTGTCAAGAGACTGCTTAATGAACCAAGTTGAGACTGAAGAAATTGTCAAAAACAGTCCAGAATGCAAAGATTTACTTATTGAAGCAATGAAGTACCATTTATTACCTGAAAAGAGGGCAGTGCTTCAGAGTTCTAGAACCCAGCTGAGAAAGCCCGCTGGCCAGGTACCAATCTTGTTTGCAATTGGTGGCGGCAGTTTATTTGCTATACATAGTGAGTGCGAATGCTATGACCCAAGAATGGACCGATGGTGTATGGTGAGCCCTATGTGGACAAAACGAGCCAGAGTTGGTGTTGGTGTGGTAGATGGCAAAATTTATGCAGTTGGAGGTTACGATGGTAGTACTGACCTCGCTACAGTTGAAGCATACTGCCCACAAAATAACACATGGTCAGTTATTGCATCCATGGGTACTAGGCGCAGCTGTCTTGGTGTGGGTGTCATTAATGGTCTGATTTATGCTGTTGGTGGATATGATGGTGCATCTTGTTTGAATAGTGTTGAGAGGTTCGACCACTTAACATCTCAGTGGACGTCTGTCCCAGCCATGGGAACCAGAAGGTATTTATCCTTACCCCTTGAAATGACAAATTATATACACCTTATAAAGTCATTGGCTTCCACAGTCAGGGCTGTAAATAACAGTTGGTCATCGGATAATGGCTGATGAAAATTTGCTTATGTCTGATCAATGTAATCCCAAGTGTGATTAGACATGATTTCTAGGAAATTCTAGACAATTTTGACAATTTTATTTTGTCTGACCAAGATTATCAATTGGTGCCTTAGTAGAATATATGTCCTTTCAAGTGAAAAAAATATTTGCAGCCCTGCACAAGGAGGACTCTCGAGGCAAATCTAGGGACTTTCAACTTCAACTTTATGTCAACTTTATGTATAAATCAGCCTTGCTAATTGCCCTCCTTGCAGCCAGGGGCTGAATTGTGAGGACACGGCTCAACAAAGTCGGACCCCGCAAACATTTTAAAGGTGCACTCTTGCATATGCCCACTGTAATTGTCCCACTTACTGGGGTAAATTTTTATATCAATACTCCTAATTCTCCCCAGTACATTACTGTACCTGAGGCGCTTTTGTTTATTTAAATTGAATTTTCTTTTTACTGTAGTTTTTCTCAATTCATACCATGTCCATACAACCTGTCAAATAAATTTTGCAATATATTCAACTAATTGACCTGAAGTGCTAAACATTAAACAACAGTTTTAACATTCAGGGTTCGCACGTGCCTTGAAAGTCCTTGAATTTCAAAATAAAGATTCAAGGCCTTGAAAGTCCTTGAAAAGTGCAGTCAGTGCTGGAAGGTCCTTGAAATTTGTAGCTAATTTCATCCAACTTTGATTCTAGAGTGCAATATATAAAAATATATGCTACTGGCAGAAATTTAGCAACACGTAATATTAAAAGAACAAATAAAAACGATTAATCCTTTAATTTTGCAGTGTGCGGAAACCTTGAAAAATGGAAAATATGTCCTTGCAAGTCCTTGAATTTTTAGTCCAAAAAAGCGTACGAACCCTGAACATTACGCCAGTAAAATACTGTCAGGAATATTTCAGGTTCATATTACAAAATACCTAATTTATTAGAGAGAACCGAGCAACTAAAATGCCATCAGATTCAACCAAAATTTATTTTCTTTAAACAAAACAACCAAAACAGATTAGAAACAAGTACAAAAATGATTACAGACATGTTTTTTGCAAATGAAATAGGTATGTTTCAGGAAGAGAAGGCCTGATATATTATTATTCATATACTTAATCTTTTTCTCATCTAAGTTTACTGAAAAAACCAGTTATTGCCCAAAGCAGGATTCAAACCCAAATTTTCCTCCATAGATTTGTAAGTGTAGATGAGAAAAAGAAAAATGTAAATGTATGATATAAGTTTGCAAATGGGCAGCTACATGAATCAGTGTGAATGTCTCAATGAGAAATGGTCAGCATTAGCTATTTGTCTAATCCTGTATAACTTGGCATAAATAATAAATTATTATCCCTGCCAAACGGGTTGAGAAAACTATATAAATTGATACTAGCTGAAAAGCTCTTACTAAGTGCCAATGAGCACAATAAATACTCTGTTGGAGTATGTAGTATCGTAGACTGGAAACTAGCAAGGCCGCAAGGCCTGCTGGGGCACGTGTGTGTTAGGAAGCCAATATGGCG